>RCUC01139692.1:0-30070 GCA_003697995.1 Taxidea taxus jeffersonii
TTTTTTTTTTTAAAGGAAGTAAAGTTCTCTTTCAGATCCCCACTGTCAAAACACCATTCCATTTCTATGGAGGGAAAAGGGGCAGTGGTCATTTCTTCTGCAGCTACTTCCTACTGACCAGGGATAACATAGGGATTTTGGAATGGAGGATTTTGACAGGGTGGGAGCATTTCATTGCTTGAGTCTCTCCTGAGATGAAGAGTAAGGTAGTAAGGCATCTCCATGCTGGTATGAGTGGCATGGGCTCCTGCTTCACAAATAGAAAAAGTCAAACCACAGTCAAAGAGAAAAGGACAAGAAGCATAGCAATGCTTAGCAGAGTATATTTCCATTTGGAGAGAATTCAATTAAGTCAACTGCTAAAAGGGTCTAGAACCAGGGCGTCTGTAGCAATGATGTGTCTACTTGAATCTTTCATGGCTTCAGACACATTCTTTGAGTAATTTGGAATATATATTACAGCAGTTTGTTTTAATGAGAGCACAGGTTCCTCCTTGGGCTGCAGTCAAAATACCAGTGGCCATCTGGTTTTGAAGGACTAACTTTTTGAATTCATGTGGTTTCATCATTTAGCAGAGTGACTGTGTACTGAGTTTGATTAAAGATGGCCACTGTATGGTTGGCTAAAGCCTCTTCTTGTCATTCTGCACCAACAGAGCTGGCTTCTGGGATATATATATGGCAAGGGATAGAATCATCAAGAAACCGTCACTGCCCAAGGTCTCTTTAACAGTATCCTGATTATGAGGAATCAGTGGCAAATGGCAGACTTCCCAGGAGATACAGGCATCCATAAGTGCATTGTCCAGTCCCACCATAAGGAAGGGAGGGCCTTATTTCCAGAGCTAACCCCGTGGAATAGGGTAAGCTCTGGCTTTTGAGGAGCGATTTTGCCATTCCAGCCACATACCGAGACATAGTAAAACTTTAGGGACATATAATTATATGTATTATATATTATATATATGATATATATAATATCTGTCATATAATTTCTACAACACTTACAGCATTTATCCATACAATATAACCTAAAAAAGCTTAGTGTCGTTTGTATGACAGTGCTTCCCATCCGACTTAACTGCCATGTAACTTAATAAATAAGCTTAGTTAGTCAAGAAGACTTTGTTTAGAATATGAATCTTGGGAAGTTTGTAAAAATCTCAGAAGGTTTTAAAGCATATATGTAAATAGGATTACAGATGATTATAAAACAGCCTTTCATTATCTATTTAATCAAGGTGGTAATGAGAAGATTACATAGTTGTGAGCAAAACTTAGTTCCTTTAATATTGAGAAGCTTTAACTTTCTTAAGTAATCAAAAGCCTAAAAAAGACAAGACATAGAAACATTGGTTTTCTGAACAGATTAAAAAAAAAAAAAAAACCAAGAACTTTTTTTTACAATTTCTTTATTTATTTGAGAGAGAGAGAGTGAGAGAGAGCATGAGAGGGGAGAAGGTCAGAGGGAGAAGCAGACTCCTCATGGAGCTGGGAGCCCAATGTGGGACTCGATCCCAGGACTCCGGGACCACGACCTGAGCCGAAGGCAGTCGCTTAACCAACTGAGCCACCCAGGCGCCCTGTTTACAGTTTCTTACAGAGCAGACCAACAATCCAAGAAAACTTTATCTTTTTAACAGACAGAAAAGCTAAATTTCGGTCTTACACAGGTATACTTTTAAAACTCATCCATTCCAGTGTTAGTCCTGACCATTCATAAACTTATTTTCCAAAGATTCCCCTTCACAAACCTTCTACACCTTCCTTTTTCAATCAGATGTTGTCCAAAGCCTTCTAACCAGTACCATTTTAGGACAAAATTACTTTCTCTTTTCCTCAGCAAAAAAGGAATTCCCATTCCTTGTACCTTTCTTATCAAAAATACATGTTATTTCCCTTGTATATGGACTAGCTTTCCTTTTTTCTAATAGTCCCAATTACATTTATCAGAATTCTTAATGCTTAGAAACCTTAATTTCTACTAAAAACTAGGTGGTAAGCAATTGTGAACTGCTATGTCAGAATTCTTTAGGTTGGAAATTAATGAATATATTTCATAATTTCTGAAAACGTGTTTTCCCATAATACAGTCTTTTGACTAAGCATAAAATGTGTTTGCTGGCAGACCCAAATTTATCTTCAGTTTCTCTATCATAGGAAACCCAAAGCAGATAAACCTATATTCACTAATGAAGATTTCAGTACTTTTTGTTATTTGGAAAAGAAGTAGATATCCAAGGAGTTCAAACCAACATATCATTAAACCGAGCAAAACTTCAAAGTTTTAGCTTAACAAAGATTCTGAAAGCTATACACTTCTTAAAAAAATTCAGCCTACTTGCTCTTAACAATTACCCGTGAAAACTGCATGAGACAGATCAAATTAACCATCATTTTAAGTTCTCTTTTTGCTGACAGATTGCAGTAGAGATACCCTTCAGTAAACCTGGATATAGAGTATGACCTTTAGTAAACCTTGGTAGAACACAAGTTTTATATTTAATGCTGATAACTCTAAAGACATGTCTGTTTGAATTAAGCTGACCATTCTGAATTAGCTTTAGTCCCCAATATTATGTGGCATCTAAGTCCACTAAAAAGTTAATCAGTTTGTTCCCCCTGGTCAGTGTGACTTGGGGCTTCTGTGGAAGGATCTGAAGTGGGCAGTTTAAGTCCAGGGGAGCCTCAGGAACCCTTCATGCTTCCCTCTGAACCTCCTAAGGAAGTAGCTCAACAGCTAAGGGTACTCTTTGCTCCTCGATAGCGAGGGTAGGAGGCACAGGAGCCAGTGGCTTTGGAGGCACCAAGGCTGGGATAGGAGCCATCCACGGGAACCACGCAGCTGATGCTACAGAGATAGGAGGAGGGGAAGGCAGAGGTGGAGGTGTTAGGGTACCACCAGCAAGGCTGACGGTGAATTTAAAGTTTGAACCAACATTCCTTTATCTCATGTCCTGTCTCTTTCTCCTGCAAAAGAGCCGTTTTCTCTGGTTGCTTTTCAGCACTGTGCACCATAAATTCACAATAGGTCCTCATGGGCTTCCTTTGGGAACAGAAGGAATCTTCCTAGGCAGAGGTTCAGGAAGAACCCAGAAGCAACACAATTGTGATGACATGAAGCCCAGAGTACCTGTTAGCATTTGTTCTTCCCCCAGAGTGGGGGGTATTCATGGACTCAACCACACGGCTTCCTGGACAAGCTAAGAGAGCCAAGCCCAAACCCCGTGTTTAGAGGCAATGAAATGGGAGGAAGGAATCCGAGAGCCATTCAGTGGCCCTCTTTCCTCTGAGCGCAACATACTCATGTCAGGTGGTGTTACGATGAAAATTCATTTTCTTCTTAGCCATAGGCTTTTATAACTCAAAGGAGACCAGTCAGCCAGTATTTTCTCTAGGGTGCTCGGGGAGGGGATAAGAGTTAGCAATCTGTCTTGTACGCACAAACTCAACAGTGATCTCCCCAGATGTGGACCCTGGCTTCCCATTTACCTCTCATCTGCTCTTTTTTCCAGTGGTACCTTCATGAATTACAGTGACCCATAGTCACAACTCATGCTGCACAAGCCTGAGCAAATGGGTTATGAAGTTCAGAAGTACCCAGCAGCAGGGAACCCGAGAAGGACAAGGGCGGGGGTGGTGTGCCTTTATCAGCAAGACTTACCAGGAGCCAAATCCCTGGGGTCGGCTGCTGCTTCTTAGTCGTTTCTCTGTTTCACCAAATGCAGTCAAGGCTGTTGATGCCAGTTCAGGGAAGAAAGACAGTCCTCGAAATGAAACAGGTTTTAGCAGCCGCGGAGGACTTCCTTCCTGTCCTCCCCACCCGGGACGGACTAGCCAGGAGTAGCTGACTCTGACCTGTCGCAGCCCCCAGCTCAGGAACTAGACCCGTGAGCCTGCGGCCAAGTGCTCCGTGCTGGGGAGCCCGAGGGGGCGGACCAGTCAGAAGTACAGCTCCTGCCTGGCTCGCCAAAACTGGGGCCACCCAGCTCCGGGGGTCCCAGACACACCGGGTGCAGCCGCTCGCTGTTGACAGAATCCACAGAGACCAGCGCTGGTGAAACAAGAAAGGAATTAGATTTGAGTGAGGCCAAAACCTGAAGTCAGTGAACTTGTGTCTCAGAAACGGTCTCTAAAGCACTGGAAATACTTCTAGGTTTACGTAAGGAAGACAGGTTAGTGGGTCCATGCGGGCGGCCAGTGAAGGTCAGGTCGTCATTGTCTTGGGGCCACTCCCGTGGGGTCTTGCTGGCTCAGGGCATCCTTACTGCTTCGGGGGGGAGTTTGGGTTCCCATCATGGGATGCTTTGCCCACGGGATCCTTTGCTTGAGTTAAGAGAGAAGCTGTAAGAAGAACTTAGACTGAGGTCAAAGCAGAGGTGGTTCAAGCCTTCCTTTACTTCTTTCTCATCTCACTGGGGAATGTTGCTTCCAGTTGATAAAATCAGGGCTGTGCCAGCGCCATTGGCTGGATCTAAATATCCTGCTTTTCGTTTTTTCTCTGATTTAGGGCCCATCCATTCAGTGTCCTACCAAATACCTCCATATTTTGTGAAAGTTGAGATCTGAGCCCACCCGAAGCATCCGCTATTCATGTATATCCCACCCACCTTCAGGGCCTTGAGCTGGATCCTTCGTCTGTGGGCCTCCCTGGGTCAGGTCAGCCGGCTGTGCGGGCAGAGAACCTCACAGCTCATGGCGTTCCCGTTTCACCTTCCCGCTCCTTAAAATGTGCCAACTCTTCCTAAAGTGTCCTGGGTTGCTTTTCCTGGCCTTTCTCCTCAAATCCATTCACATGTTCGGTAATTCACCTGGGGTAACTCTCCCAGCTACCCGGGGAGGGCTCTGGGCTTGATCTTACTGTCTTAGTGTCTGCTCTCCCTTCATGTTTCAGAGATTGCCTCTCAGAAGGTGTTTTTTTTGTTTTTTGTTTTGTTTTGTTTTTAGGCTTTGGGATGGTTTTTACAAAATTCATTTATTTATTTATTTTCGAGAGAGAAAGTGCCCAGGGAGGTGAGGTGGTGGCAAGGAGGGGTGGAGAGGGAGAGAGAGAATCTCAAGCAGATTCCCCTTTGAGCATGAAGCTCGATTTGGGGCTCAATCCCACAACCCTGAAATCATGACCTGAGTCAAAATCAAAAGAGTCAGGCACTCCCAACCTCTCAGGAGTTTCTTGATAGTACAGATGGAGGCAGTCTCAGAATATTCAAACGGAAAAGCCCTACCTCTCCCCTTAGCCTCCAGCCCTTTCTCCATGGGCTTCTCAAACCTTAACACCATTCTAGTCATCTAGGGATTTTGTCCATGGTGTGGGTTCTGATCGGTGTAGCCTGAGGCAGGGCCAGAGATTGTGCATTTCTAGAAGGTTCCCAGATGCTGCTGTAGCCCAGGTTGATCAGAGAGTGCATTTTGCTTTTCACCTGTTGCCACTGGTTCTGTGCAGGTGTCATGGGGCGCACCTGTCTGCACCTTGGGGTGGGGGGTGGCTTGTTGCTGTGTCTGAACGGGTTCTGCTGCCATCACCTCACTTTGTTCTGAACTGGGTGCAGTTTATTTTGATTTTCCACTTATATCAGTTTTGTGCTGTGTCATGCATGTGCTATAAGGATGGTTTTAAAATTTTTGTTTTTTGTCTTAATCTGTTCAGAATTTGCACAGTGATATTTTAGGCTTGGTTTGTCTGTTGTGATCAACTAATCTACTATTATTTTTGTAGGAAAAAAATAATTCTATTTGAAATTCCTTAGCTCCTTACATTTGATTTCCCTGGAGCAGTTGCTGGTATAATGTAATTTTAATTATTTACTCCTACCTTTACCCTTGCTGTGGCCTTTCGTGGAGTGTGGCATTCCTTAGCACTGTCCAGTGACAGCCAAGGTCATTGTATATAACTGTCCTTCAAAGCTCTTTTCTATGTGGCCTTTGCTCAGAAAATCTTTCTGCTTGTATATGGCATGGCTGAAGTATCAGGAGTTTAGTGTTCATTGCCTGGGAGAATCTCCATCTTATTACATCCTATAAAGTGGGATCATGTAGATGGTAATAAACAGCCTTTGGGGAAGGAAAAGCTATGATCTACTCCTGCTCTGCTCTTCAGTAGCCATGTGATAGCTACACATTTCAGATTTTCTCTGGCCTTCAGTTTCTTCTTCCGAAAAATGAGGATAATAAGCCACCTGCTTTCTGGGTTTGTTTGAGGGCTAAATGAAATTATATTTGCGAATATGTAGGCCAATTCCTGGCACCTAGCAAGGTTTTAATAAAAAGGCGCTCTTCCGTCTTGTTAAAAAACAAAATTGAATTAAGTTTTAAATATTTTACTGGCTTTATTCACTGATTCATGGATTGGGCAGTATCCCATCTAGCAGATAGAAAGGAACTCCAAAAAGTGGTACAAAGTGGAAGACTTTCATAGGCAGCGGGAATGGGAAAAGGAAGTTGCTCATAAAGACTGGATTGTTTGTGGCAAGGTCACCTCCCTTTAAGGGACCTCAGGGATCTGTCAGACAGGTGGTGCTGACCAGGTAATTCCAGATGGACTAGGTTAAGGGTCCACTTCTGGAGGGGGATACCTGGGTGGCTCAGTTGGTTAATCATCTGATCCTTGGTTTCAGCTCAGGTCATGATCATGGGGGTCATGGGATCGAGCTCTGTGTTGGGCCCCATGCTCAGCATGGAGTCTGCTTGAGGTTCTTTCCCTCTCCTTCTCTCTCCCCCTCTGTCCTCCCCCATTCCCACACATGTACCCTCTTTCTTTCTCTCTCACAAATATAGGAAGGGAATGAAAGGAGGAAGGGGAAGGGGAAAGGAGTAGGGGAGAGAGGAAGGGAAGGAAGAAACTCTTAAAGAAAAAGTCCACTCCTAGAAGTAGTGGGAACTAAGTGAGGTATTATGATTGGTTTGATGATGTGGATTTTAGCACAAGTGAATCCATTTGGGGCCTGTTGTCTGTTTTTTAAAAATTTACCTCTTCTGATCAGACTCTCAGCTTAATTGAGGGTTGTGATCAAAATTTAAGACACCAGCCCCGCTCCGAGCTGACTCTCACGTTCTCAGATTTTGCTTGACCTTCTGTGTGGTAATGACAGGTTGTGACATTTTTTGCTGAGTCTCTGTGTATTGACAGGTCATGACTTCAGGTTTACATTTTTTTTAAAAGTTGGTCCATTGTCTTTGTTTCTTTTCTGATACTCTGGTCTGAGGGAGATCATTTGCTTGTTGGTTAGCAGCTGTGAACATGCATTTAAAGCCTTGGAGAGAATACGACGCACCAGGGAGAGTCCTGTGATCACATAAGCAGGATAACTCCCAGTGTCTGGAGTGCACTTTGGAGCCATGCTCCCTAAGACACAAATCCATCAAAGTCAAAGAAGCCAAAATGAAGGTGTCACTTCCTTGAGCCAAGTGGCTTCTTCGCTGATCCTGTATAGCTGAGTTCAGCTTCCCCAGAAGTGTCACCAAGCGTAGCAAGTGGTGTTGGCCCCAGCACAGACACCTCTTGTTCAGCTGAAAGATGCTTGGGCTGTCCTCTCATCAGAAGCAAGCTTGGCTGCAGAGTCTGAGGATTCCTGTTGGGCACCTGTCACTTCTGCAGATTCTGCAGTGCTTCCTGGAGTTAAGGTGAGATTCCTGATCGTGGCCTTATTGGCACACTCTCCTGAGAAATTGGTCATAGAGAGGACCAGAGGATCTCTAGGATCATGGGCAGATCAGAGTTTTTGATGACAAAATCCATCAAAACAAAGGGCTGCCCCCCTTAGCAGTGGCCCAGGAGATACAGCTGATGGTGCTACTTTTCCAGGCCAGTGACAGAGTAAAAGAAAGAAGAGAGGGTTTCATGTTTAGGCAAAGTATGAAGTCTTGATCTGGCATTTCAGGTGGAAGCAGACAATGATGTTGGCTCCCTTTCCTCATCTTTTTGATTGGAAGTCTCCAGCATCTGTATGAGACCAGATTTCAGGTGGAGGGTTCTCTGGCTGTGGGATGTGTAACCATTGCTTTCTAGTTTCACAGCAATGTCAGTAGTCAGGATCCTTTGGAAAGTTCCCTTCCAACAGGGTTGGGGAGTTGTGTTCCTCTGATGACATTTCCAGAACACCCAGTCACCAGGCTCCCCACCAAGATCAGTTCATAATCTGAGTCATCTTCATTGCACCATGGTTAGTAAAGGAACGAAAAAACTGAAAAATGGTTATGCCAGGGAGAAAGGAAGGACCTGGTAGCCATCTTGGTTTTCCCATTGCCCTGACCATTCATTGAATTTATAACCATTGTTTGCTCATCTTAATTTCTCTGATTCAGGAACACACTGTTGCCATGTTATAGACATATGAAGGCAAAAGTCTGGCAACAAGAGGTCATTTTCTTGCAGAAGCAAAGTGGACTTTGTCCACATGTGCCTCAAACTTGATAGATTCAGTTGTGCTGCCATTCCATGACCAGGGCATTTCTCTGATACCAGGTTCTGTTTTTAGCGTGGGCCTCAATTTTGATGATAGCAATTTTGGAAGGTAAGAGCATAGCAGTAAGAAAGTCTTGTACTTGTCCATTTTTGATTGGAGTCCCCATGGACATAAGAAAACTACTTTGTTTCCATAACATCCTCAAATCATGGATGATCCCAAAGGCATACCGACTATCTGATTATGAACAGTCCTTTCGATAAGGGGTGTACTTGGGTGGGGGTACGGATCTCTGTTTGTTGGGCCGATTTAGCTTGTGGGAGGTTTCCTCTCCCAAGTACTTCATTTTGGGTAGTAACAGTGTTTTTGTCAGCCTGGAAGTTGCCTTTCTCATTTTTACAGGATGACCCATCAACGGACAAAATTAGACCCGGATTAGTCAAAGGAGGTAGCTCCTAAATCAGGACGTGTCACAAAATGGGGTGCCTCCCAGTTATGGGGCTCACTCTTGTCAGGAGGGTTAGTAACGTGGCAGGATTAAGATCATTGCAACACTGAAGATGCAGATGGGGTGGCAAAAGCAGAAGGATCTTACAGGAAGTGAGTCTGCTCGCAGAGAGAAATGGAGTCCATTCAGAATGAAAACTTTAGACAACTTAGGGAGTTGGTAAATAAATGTCGTTTCCTAGGGTTGAATCTGTGGAAGCTTCTATTAACTGTGCGGCTGTAGCCTTAAGACAGTTAGCATGGCCGCAGATAACTGAATCAAGTTGGATGCTCTTAGAGATGGTAGGTCTGGGTTCACTGCCCTGTTTTTGGGTGGTTGTTCCCAGGGCTTGCTTACCTCTTTCATGCACAAATAAGGTGAAAGGTTTTGAACAGTTAGGTAGTCCTGGGATCGGCAATTCTTTCTGGGCTTGTTTTAGTCTTATAAATGTCTGCTTGTGTTTATCTGCCCAAGGAAGGGCTCAGGGACTGGAAGTTCAGTAAGTTCATAGACTGGGGAAGTCAGTTGAGGAAAATTAGGAGCCCAGAGTCTGCAGTAGCCAGCTAGGCCTAGGAATCCGTAAAGTTGTTGCTTAGCTGTGGGCTTAGGACATTGTTGGATCAGTTTACTTCTTTTTTGGAGATAGTAGATTCCTTAATACCTGGATTATGGCCTAGATAATGAACAATATCTAGAGGTGATTGTAGTTGTTCCTTAGAGTTGTCCTTTTTCAGCTGTGGAGGCAAATAAATGGAATCTTTGATGGACACCTGTTTAGTCATTGGGCAGTGCGGGAGGTCATTTACATACTCTAAAAGGCTCAGTTTCCCAGGGAACTGTAGGGGATTTAAACCTTGCTGCAGCACTTGGGGAAAGTAAGATGGGGCCCCACTGAGCCTGTGAGGGAGGACTGTCCAGGTATAGTGTTGATTATTCCAAATCAAGGCAAATAAATGTTGGCTCTTGGGGTCTCTGGGGATGCTAAAGGTGGCTGAACATAGCATCGAACCATCTTGACTCCGGCGAAGCTTGTGACAAAAAGTTGTCGGGTTTAGAGCAACTGGGAAATGGGAATAACTACCTTATTAATAACTCTCAGGTCTTGGACAAACTCCCAACCTACCCGTCAGGTTTCCAGTCTGGCAGTCACAGGGGCTGGCCAGGAGAATGATTAGCCCCTGAGTAGTGATTAAGGTCTTTTGGTGTGAGGTCTTGCATGGCCTCAGGCTTTAGTGGATATGGAGGCAATTTCAGAAGAGGTTTAGTTGTGTCTGTCTGAATTTTTATAGGCCCTGAACTCTCTTCTCTCAATATCAGTATTAGAAATAGCCCACAGATTCTCAGGCCCCTCAGATAAATTAGGGATCTTTTGCTGGAATGGTTTCTGTATCAGGGACAAGTTATAAGGGACATAAAAGATCAGGTTCAGGTTGGTCAGGAGGTTCTAAGGTGAGGTTTCCATTGGAGGGAAAAGATTAGCCCTTTCAGTTTTAGAAAGGAGATCTCTACCTAACAAGGTAACTGGTACTATATTACGTAGCAAAACAAAACAAAACAAAAAAACGCATACAAACTTCTTCAGTAAAAGTTCCCAGAGTCCTCTGTACTACAGGTTGAGCTAGAAACTCTCAATTTTTTTAGATACCCTACTATAGAAATTTCTTCATTCCAAGGGATTTGTTGTCCTATGAGAGTTGGGTTTAAAGTAGAGAATGTTGCCCTAGTTGAATAAAAATGAGACATTGACCCCTGGCCCAGTGCTTTTTTGTTTTTCTTTTAGGATTTTTGTTATTTGAGGGAGAGAAAGCACGAGTGCACAAGCGGGGAGAAGGGGCAGCGGGAGAGGGAAGAAGCAGACTCCCCGCTGGGCAGGGAGCCCAGCATTTGTGGGACTCGATCCCAGGACCCCAGGATCATGACCTGAACTGAAGGCAGACACTTAGACAACTGAGCCACCAAGGGGCCCTGGTCTAGTGTTTTGATGAGACTCCTAAGAGGGTGTAATGGGCAGGTGGGGGCGGGGTGAGGGGGTGTCAGGTATTCGGGTGCCTAGCTCATAGCTTTTGTAGCTGTAAGGCTAATACCTTGTTGGACTTTTGATTTTGGTCTTGTTTCAAAGTCATCATGAGTTAAGAGTCACAAGTTCAGTGAAGTAAGTGGCCTCCCATCCTATTTATGTCTTATTTATCAATCCACTAATCACAGAAGATAATCCATTTACAAATAGAGCAACTAGAGCAGGTTGGGTGGCCTCATTTATTGTGTGTAACCTAGAAGTCGTAGGAAGAGAGCTTGCACACGGGCTTTAGAGCCTGTCACATTCATCTTATTGGCATGTTTGGATCATAGACCCATCAGTGTGGGCAGCAAAGACTCTAGGAATGGCTTTTCAAACATTCATTGCTATTTTGCAATTTTTTTCTGGTCCATAATGGGAGTGTGATGAAGATCTCAAATATCCTTGGGGTTGTGCCATTCTGCTTCTCATGTACATTTTCGGGCTTCATCTGGTCCCACCAGAATGTGCCCAAAGATCTGGCAGCGGGGGGTTATAGTCCGTGATGAGGACTCAATTCTTCAGAAAACGTCTGGGGTTTCTCCTTAAGTGTAGGAAATTCTTTAACTGCAGGCCTTACTTTGGTTTGGTTTTTGACCAAGGAGTGAAAGATGCCTGAGGAGGATCTCCTGCAGCCTTGGGGGGGTTTATTTTAAAATACAATTGTGTAAGCCTCTTCAGGGTGGAAGGGCAGTTCAGATAGAGAGTTAGTAGAACATGAGTGCTGTGGTCAAGGCGGGTACAGGGGAGCAGTAGGCCTTATGTCAGACTGTCTTTTGTTGTAGGGACCTCTGTGTCTTTAATTCTTCATTAGCCTTTTGCTCTGAATTTTTCAGTGAATCTATTTTGGCATCTTGAAGCCTTTTGGAAGCTTCTCCGTACCAGTTAAAATAGGTATTACCATTCTGTTTGTTTGATTTGGGGACCTTTGCTTTCAAGCGCACTTCCTAAATGAACAGTCTCCTCCAACTGGAATGCACTGCCATAATGGCCATTGTAATCCTGGGTTGTCTTTAATAAGAGCTGCCATTTTTGTGGCTGTCTGTTGCTTCTGGGACCGTAGTCCTTTAGACATAGAATAAGCAAGTGTGCTGGGATGTGGCACACTCAGCTCTTGGGAATCTAGGAATCTCACTTCTTTAGCTAAGCCATTGGGTCTCCTTGAGCCAAACTCATACCTCAGAGGGATGTGCCACTGGCTTGAGGATCGCGTGGTGTTTTACAGCGTGCCTCCCTGCACAAGAAATTTTCTTGAGGTTTGCAGGTGACCTGGGGTCAGTCTAACCCATTCCATGACCATCCTATCCTAACACGAGAGTCTCAGAGTTAGGTGGTGAGCACGCTAACAGCTATTAAGTACTGATCTTGTCCACCACCAAGTTTGCGGCTTTTGGCTTCTGAGAAACCAGCCAGACAAGCATGCACATGTTCCTGCACCAGCAGGAAGCAAAGAGATGTGATGACAGATGGGCAGGAAAAAGAAGAGGCATTAGTTGTACCCACCAGCCATTCCCAAGCTGGAACTGTGGACAGAACCAGCAGACCCCAGCAGCGGGAGACTGGACTAAATAAGGGCTAGGACTAGAGTTCAGGGCAGAACCACCTGTCAGATCTAGCTAACCCACTGAGTCTTGGATTGGAAAGCCAATTAGATCAGGAGTTTGATGCAAAGGGAGCAGAGCCCAGAACCGGGGGGAACTTACCCATGGCCCTCAAGAACAGCAAGAGAAACAGAGAACTTGAAGGGTTCACAGATATTCCCAGATACCTGTGTTTCTCATCATTCCCAGAGGTGTCAGAAGTTTCCTTCAGAGCCTACCACTGTCACAAAATCTGTTAAATAACAAAATACAATGAGTAAATCTTTAAGATCTTACTGACTTTATTCAGCGATTCCATGCATTGGGTAGCATCCCATCTAGCTGACAGAACTCCAAAGAGCTCTACAAAATGGAAGACTTTTATAGGCAGAAGGAGCAAGACAAGTTGCTAGAAGGGTGTGGGTTGTTTCAAGTGCAGTCACCTTCCTTTGGGGGAAGGCAGGGGTCTCTCAGGCAGATTACCTTCTGGTGCTGAGCAGATAATACATTGACTGGTTTAAGAGTCCACTCCTGGGAGAGGCTGTGGCTAATTAGGTCAGGTATTAAGTCTGGATTTGGCGATGTGGGCTTAGCATAAGTGACTCCATTTTGGGCCTTTGTCTCTTTTCAACATTGTTAACTGAAAATACTAACAAGAGAAACATGAAATATTCACATATGAGTGGGCTTCTGCTAATTTTTTCAATCTCTGAAACACTTAGAAGCTAAATCATCTACAAGAGGTAACCAAGCAGTGGATTCAAATTTTAGAAATTTTGGATTGTTCCTGACTTAACTGTTAACTGTTCATGTTGTTAGAAATCCTACGCTAAGGAAGGAGTGCCTTGGCTCTCACACGTGTAAGAAGATGGAAGGAGTAGGGTGTAAGCAGCCTGGTCCTTCTCAAGCCTCATTTGTGTTTCCCACTGTTTTCAAAGCCATTGGGAATAACGGTATTTGCCTCAAAACTGTAAGGGATGTACCGCTAAGAGGTGCACAGTATTATTTGCTCTGCGTTCTTACCGTCACATCGCACACTTTTTATCCTTGGACTTAAGTTCAAGAAATTAAAGCAGGCCAAGCTGTTAACTTAGCAAAACTTTGACAATTGCGAACTTCGAGCCTTGCTCGCAAGTATTTAATTTTTTCTCTTCACTTTGTGAAGGTACTCTTCCAAAGCCACATTTCCGCCACCAAAAAATAGCGTAGTGACATTTTCTGATCTACTCCTTTTTGCATTTAAAAGTATTTTCCCAAAAGTATGTTAAAACGAAATGTCAGGCACGTAGTACATTTTTCTGCATAAATTTTATCTTTAGTGAGACCTGACTTTTTAAAAAGGAAAGTAATGAAGCCAAATAATGTGTCTGTGTTTTGGGGGAGGGAGTGGGGAGAAAGCTTTGGTGTTTAAAGAGCTACTAAAACACTTCACAGCTTAAGCCAGTAGAAGAGCAAAATTCATCATGTGGATATTCAGACAATTTGTGACTTGTTCTGTCTGGTTATGAGGCATAAGAGGAAACTAATAATAAATCTTTCTATATATTTCACATTTCCAGCTCGAGCATTAAGTACTATTCTGCCCTCGGTGGTGCCGAATCTCATATACTGTCTGAAGACTGCTTTGTAGAGGCGGTCTGGGTAAACGGACCTTCATAAGACTGTCATCATTTTTCCAAAAAACGATGGCAGAACAAAAAGTCTTGTGCATAAAGCAGAGAGAAAAGCAAGCCCTCAGAACGGAATATAAATGTTAATATGTTTATTAAAATTCTCCTAACTTTGGGTGAACTTTGATTGAAGGCTTGTAGGAATTAGTCTGCCCTGGAGGATTTTATATAGACAACTGTAAACCCAAAAGTCATAATTGGATTTATGAACGTGTGCTGGATTCAAATTATAATCCTTGTATACAGGAGGTAAAAATGATCTTTATTAGAATCACAGTTGGCTTTTTTATGCTATTGGCGTATCTTAAATGTTCATACTCGGGCTTAATTTCTGGGCATAAATCACAATTAAGTTCATTCAGCTGATTTTTATGGCACACCAGCCTTGCCAGGCACTGTCCTAGGCACATGGGTCCCTTCGCACATAACAAATATTTCTGCCCTTGTGGTGTTTACTTTCTAATGGGAGGACATAGAAGAACAGATTTAATGTAAATTAGTAATATAAAGTCAGTCATACAGTTCTCAAGGGTGGTAAATGCTCTAAAAGATGGGAAAAGCAGGGCAGATTCAGAGGAATCAGGATTTTGAATCAGGTTGTGGTAACCTTGTTGAAAAAATCACATTTTTGAACAGACTCTAAAGAAAGCTACCCGTGTCCTCTCCTCCTTAGCTTCAGAAGACTCAGGAATGGGTTTATTTTGACCTTTTAATTTTTTTGCCTTGTCATACCCCTGAGATAGAGGGGAGATGAGAACTTGAGTCAGTCTGTGGAAGTCTGGTGTCAGTAGCTACTCTGGAAAAATGATGCTCTCTCAACCAGCTTCCCACCTCTTTTTCTTTCTTTTTTTTCTGACATTTGCATACAAGTTGATGCTTCAGTAATAGGGTTTCTCTTCCATTAGGAAAGCAACAGCCCTGAACCTCTGGTAGGTCTTGTTATGAACTGTTACGTTGCTATCTTTTCTATACAGTTTGATTTCAAGGGAACTTTAAATTTAGTTTTATAAACAAATTTGTCACTCTCCAGCACAAAATCCAGCCACCCACTGTTGTGATCATTGTAAGATTGTGAGTCAAATATAATAGCATGGTGGTTTTTATTTTATGCTTAGAGCAACAAAAATAGTAGTGGTACAATAGGATAAGTAGACTTTTTATAACGTGTCGGAGCTGAAGGATACCTAGAGATTTCATTTGATTTGTCTTGTAATAAATCAAGTGAGTAAGTGTGTTTTTTCAGGTAATAGAAGCCGTTTGGATATTGAGTGCAGACTCCAGCAATTTTGATATTTTTCTCTGGATAGTAAGAGGAACAAGTCTGGCCAATACTATAAAAGTGTCTGGGGGGAAATGTGGAAGAATTTTCATGTTAAGCAGGGCAGGCCCACTGGAGGTAAACACATAGTAAAAACCGCATCCATGCGAGGAGCTTTTGCAAAATACGCCATTTTTATGTCTGTGTCAAGATGTGCAAAGATCATGAGCAAAAGTGAATAGTACTTGGTCCTCTAGAGCCCTAGATTTCTCTCCAGTATGTAGTTGAATGCTGCCCAGAAAGCCAAACAAGAATGGGTTTTATTAAATGTGTTCTGTTACATGAATGCATCACATGTTAAGACTAATTTGGCCAATCTCCTCTACCTGTATCTACCTCTTTCTGAGAAGCTTCTTTCCTAACTGATGAGTAACACAGTAATCTTGGGCACAATTGTCCTTTCCTGTGTAAGGTACCACTCATCTATATTTACATTATTAAATTCATTTTCATCCTTACCAGCCTTAACAAAAAATACAATTAAACGCTGTGCTGGACATTTACAAATAAAACTTACTTTACTGTAGTTTTTTTGTTTGGAGACTACGTGAGTGTCTTTTTAAAAAAATCACATTTCAGGGGCGCCTTAGTGGCTCAGACAGTTGAGCATCCAACTCTTGATTTCAGCTCAGATCATGATCTCAGTGTTCTGGGGTTGAGCCCCACGTCAGGCTCTGTGCTGGGCGTGCAGCCTGCTTACAGTTCTCTCCTCTCTCTGCCCCTCCACCACACTCAGGGGTTTTCTCTATTTTTCTTTCAAAAAAATAATTAAATAAAATATATCACATTTCATTGACTTCAATCAAATAGTTTTCTCAGTAGCAGTACATTATTGTTCCAGTAGGTATTCACTCAGGGTCTGCACTAACGTATAAATAAGTAGATGGTTGAAATTCAAGTACAATACCAGAGTATGTCCATAAATTTTTTTCTTTTTTTTTTTTTCTTAGTATGGGAACACCATGCCCATATTTTCGAGCATTCTTTCCATGTACCTACAGTTTCCGACTGCTGCTATGGGCACTGGTTTTCTTCCAATGCTTTCTCCACTCATTTCAGTTTTTTTTTTTTTTTTAATTGTATATGCCTGTTTCAGATTCAGAAAGTAGATATTTTTGGAGGGGGCATGTCTATAGAACAAAAAACTTCTGTGCGTCAACTGTATGAATTAATTTTTAAAGTATATTGTGCTAGCATAGCAATAAAAACATATTTCTTGTTTTCCATCCCCAAAGATTATTACGAATCATAAACCCGTACACAAATCTCTGGAATAAAAAAAAGAAAATCTGAAAATACAACAGTGAAAACATGCAGTGTCTTAGAATTACATGGATAATGTGTCAGTAATGTCACCAGAGGTAGAGGTCATTTGGGGCAAAAGTGTTTATGTGTTAATTCTCCTCTGTACATAAAACAAAGGCTGAGAATTTGCATATAGATTTTTAAAAATCTTCTTTTTAAGATAAAAATGAAGGCATTTTTGCACTTAGTTTAATGTGAATATTTCCTTACATGTAAAGTGTTATTTTTTTTTTTAAGATTTTATTTATTTATTTGACAGAGATCACAAGTAGGCAGAGAGGCAGGCAGAGAGAGGGGAAGCAGGCTACCTGCCCTGAGCAGAGAGCCCGATGCGGGGCTTCGATCCCAGGACTCCGGGATCATCACCTGAGCTGAAGGCAGAGTCTTTAACCCACTGAGCCACCCAGGCGCCCCCTTACATGTAAAGTTTTAAACAGAAACTTTAACAGCATCCCTATTGACTCCCTAAATGGGCTGTATTTCTTTGGCTGAAATGAATGAACCTTTATATAAAATCACACACAACACATTTGCTTACTTTCAGGACAGAGTTACTAATTAAATGTACAAAAGCTTTTAAAAAATATGCCTTCCTAGTTATCTTAATTATCTAACTGGTAAAGTTTTTACAAGAACATCAACTAATGGGAATTAATGGCTTTTTTCTTTCTTTCTTGCATTTGCACACAAAGTTGATTTTGTAAATTCTTACAGCATTAAAAAAAAGAAACATGCTTATTTACATGTTTTGGTTTGGATAGAAATATGCTTCTGTGTTACTTTCAAACTAGCAAAACATTAATTTTAGCTCACTGCCTGAATTTCAAATTAATGAACTCAAGAATGGTTTTTTAAGGTGCTTTTTTTGGGCTTTGACTTACCTATCATCATTGTATTTGATTTCCTTTGCCCCAAATCTAGAATGCTGGCACGCACACCATGTGTATGTCTGCCAGGCCTAGCATATGTTGTCTTCAGTCAGTTCCATATTGGCTTTTCCAAGGTTCTGCACAGAATGAGTTTTGAGATCCCCAGTTCTGACTTCCACTTTTGTAGCCGCGGTGTCTGTGTAATTCACGAGCACAGGTTGTCTTGACTGTCCAAGGTGTGGGGTGGCTTGGAAACGGGGTGAAGGACTGAAGCTACGGGTCACAGGCATAATCAGACGGTGGCTAACTGGCTTCCCGAGTTTGTATTTTACGGACATTCTTTGGATAAGGCGAAAGGCAGCATGGGAAGAACGCAGACCTTTTGAGCCCGACAAGGCTTTTGAACACGCATTGAGGCACATTTCAGATGTGTGTAAGCTTAGGGAAGTTCCTTCACCTCTCGTGGTCCATTTTCTCGTCTGTAAGATGAGGATGGTGCTATCTTCCTCACAGGGATCTTTAGAGAATTAGTAATGGTTTATGTTAACCTTGTAATGCACATCTGCCGCACGGAAACCCTGGTGTGTCCTCATTTCTCTTTTTCTAAAGCCTATTGTCTGTGATTTAAAGATGTGCTATTTAGATTATCTTCTTTCTTTCTCTTTAAGCATTAACAAGCACAACTGAAGACAACTTACATACATATGTGTGTGTACTTCACCAGTTGTGGCAACAGCTGCTGTACGGAAGGGGAAGCGAGTGCCTCCTGTTGCAGAACGAGCCTAACTCAGTCAGCACCCCGAAAGTGGCCTATGGTGTGATTAGACCCTGTATCCTAAATGCAGAGCAGCCACCCGAAAGGGCCGTGAACTTACACCTGTTCATGGGAGAGCAAGGCTATGAGCCAGGTGGTGATCTTAAGATCTAAAAAGAACAATTCTAGAACCTCACCAGTGTGGATGACAGAATTAATCCAAGAGCTTGTCAGGGAAAATGCTGTTTGGAGGCCCTCGGGATAATTTTATAGTAAGAATAATGGAAACTGCATTGCAACCTGGGGGGCTCAGTAGGTGAAGCGGCTGCTTTCGGCCCAGGTCCGGATCCCAGTTTTCTGGGATTGAGTCCTGCATCGAGCTTCTTGCTCAGCCCGATGAGGGGAGTCTGCTGCTCCCTCTGCCTGCTGCTCCCCCTGCTTGTGCTCTGTCTCACACACTCTGTCTCTGACAAATAAGTAAAATCTTTAAAAAAAAAAAATAATAATGGAAACCGTATCCCTATTTTAACCTTTTTTGTAAGAAAATTCCCACCTTTGAAGATAATGACCTCAAATCTAGTAAAAATTTTTCAAATAAAATCATAGAATGTCAGGGTATCCTATTAGAGACAGCATACGCCCCCCTCCCCCATTTCAAACACACCTAGTTTTTTCCTCCAGAGTTAAAATAAATCATTGTGTTTTTTGGCATTGGGTAGTAGAAGAAAGAAAAAAAGAAAACAAAAAAAGCTAGACTCCCACTCAGCAAGTATCTTGCACTCTGGGAAGCACTCCAGAGCTGAGACCTGCTAAAAAAAAATAATAGTAATAATAAATAAATTCATATCCCCCTTTTAGCCCTGGGTGCTGGGGCTGGGAGTGGGCATGGCAGGCCCAGCCACGCGTTTTAAGTTTGAGTGTTTTATTTGCTTCTGTCTTTTTCTTCGAGCGTGTATAACTGAGTCTGCATCTGTACAGAGAACACAGCTCCATCTGTAATTCTCCTTTTCTTCTTCATTTTCTATTGAAGAGTAAGTTTGAGCACTTTAAATATTTTTGGTACCTTCAGAGTAGATCAGATACATGCACCCCGTATGGTGTCTGGCATTTCGCAGTCAGGCACGGCTGCTTCCCTCCCCTCTCTCCGAGATCTCGTTTCCCCTCGCGGTCCCGAGTTGTGCCTCGCCGTGTCCCCCGCCGTGTCCACACTCACAAGGGCACACTCGCCTTGTCCCCTCTGTTCCACAGGGGACCTCCTCAGACGTGGGCGATAGATTCCCTTCCCTGAAACTTGCTGGTCCACAGCCGAATCATCCCCTTCCCCTCTGCCTCTCTGGACTTGAAGATCCAGAGAGCCAAGTTCAGATGAAAGCGCCACCGAGCCCGCTCAGGGACCATGAGCACAGTCCCTCAGCATCATGCCCAGGCTTTCTAGATGCCGTTAAGTACGTGCAGCTCCCATGCCTGTGGTTCACTCAGCAGATAGTTTTACCTCCAGGACAGCACAATTACTGAGTCTACCTGGAATGAATAACCTAACTGACGAGTGCCTGCGGCTTGCCAGCTGGTGAGCGGGCGGGGGCGGCCCTGCTTTCACGGAGCCCGCAGTCTGCCGGGACGGAGACAGGTAGAGCATAGTGGGACTGGTCCTTTGAATTGGGAGCAGGGGAGCGCAGGAACTTGGTACCATCCCCATCTTAAAGTGTTAGAGCAGATTCCCTGAAGTGCATCTAAACTGAAACAACGAACACGAATCAGCACACGTAGAGGCACCTGGGGGCTCAGTGGGTTAAGCATCCGGTTCTTGGCTTCGGCTCATGATCTCAGGGTCACGAGATCAACCCCAGAGAATTAGGAATGGTTTATGTTAACCTTGTAACGCACGTCTGCCGCATGGAAACCTTGGTGTGTCAGATAATTTCTATTTGACTCTGTAGGCAGTGGAGGCAGAATGTGAGATGCCCGTGACAAGTGGCAGAAGCCGGACCCAGGGTGGCAGGGACAGGAGGGAGCAGTGGCTAAGGGACATCTTAAGGGGAACGGAAGTTTGTTGTTGTTTTAAGGTGGGAGAGAATTTATTCGTTTTAAATGCTGACAGAAACGAGCTAGCTGCAAAAGGTAAAGATTCAGGAAGACTGATCTCTGAGAGAAGGTGTACGAGTATGACTGCAGAGAAGCATCTAGATGATGGTCTAGATGGGTTTAGATATAGAGGTTTCTAGAAAGGACTTCAAAGACCTTTCTACTTGTTGGCCTCTGTGTTCTCTGAGTGGATGAGGTGGTGATGTGTGACACTAGAAGTTGCACTCATTCCACAGATTTTTATTGAGGCTTGCCTTCTGGGGATGTAAGTGACATAACAGGACCCCTGCCTTCATGGCGCCTCTGTCTAGTGGGAAAGACAGGCCATGAAGCAGTGTATTACCCAGTTGTTGAATTGTGACTTTTAAGTATTGGGAAGATGTACGGGTTGCTCTGAAAACCTAAAAATGAGAAACATGATCGACAAGGTCAGGACATTCTTGCAGACTTGCTTGAGGAAGATCTGTTTGAGCCACGCGCTGACATAGCAGAACTCACTGAGGCTCCAGATGAAGGAGGGAACTTGAGCAAATGCTTCGAGGCAGGAGGATGATGCAGGGACCAGGTCCTGTGAAGCCTTGGTAACCACGTGACAATTTTAATCTTTTTCAGAAGAGCCTCTGGAAACTACATTTCCAAGAATGGTAAGGGAGTGACAGGATCAGGAGAGCTCTTTCGAAGGCCCTCTGGCTGCTGGTGATGGGGGGTTGAAGTGGCTGGTGAGCAGGTGTGGGGCAGCTGAGGGGGCTGGTGAACGTGGCGGCAGCCTGGAGGGGTGGTCACGTGGATGCTGAGCTCGCCCAAGGCCGTGGCAGGAATTGAGATGCAGAGAATGACAAGAGCGGGGGGCTCCTGTCTCAGAACAGTGACTCTTGACAGGGGCAGCACTGCCCACTGAGAAGCATATGGGCGTTTCCTCTTTTTTAAAGTCCAAATGGCTGAGGGAGCCAGGAATGTAGACATGCCATTTCTGCGGAACACAGGTCCGACCTGCATCCCACATACTCTCTTAAATGTTTGTAATAGACGTTCCGAGACCTAACAGTTGAGCGTAGGTTTGGGTTTGAAGATAAGAGGTCTGCCCTCTGGGACAGCAAAGCACTGTCTCATCCCATATATTTTTATACTATACTTACATATAAATTGAGGGCCATTTGCAAAAGTATCCTTTTCTTCGCATGGATAGGCTTGACCTGTTAACTCTGTTTCCCCCTGCCCTTACATATTCCAGAAAGTTTCCCTTGTCCTTCCTGTCCATTTGCTGATGTTTATTCTCCTATTTTCCTGCACCTTTGGGCTTCTATTTTCAGGCCTCATATAGGATGGTTCCTGCGCTTTATACTCTCAAATCCAGCCTTAGTATAGGTGGGTGTGAACATCTGATGTCATTAGGTTTTCTAGTCATGTCCAAGGATTTACATGTTGAAGCACACACTGCTTTGTTATAAGTACTTTTTTATCGCTCACGTATTACAGTGAGGGCATTTTATTAATTTGGAAGGCTAGTGTGTGACAGCTCTGAATTCCATCTCAGGGCATAAATGGGATATTACAGAGTATTTACTGTAAAAAGGGAGAGCGGAGCGCCAGGGGTTGGTACTCAGCAGCAGTTCCTGGAAAGATGGAAGGTGTTAGTGAGTGACCAGAAAGGGGGACAGGGACGGTCCTAAAAGTGTGGGTAAAACAAGGAAGGCACAGCCCAACTCCCCCTTCATCTTCACTCTCACTTTTCCCAGGCCCAGCAGTCTCTTCTCGGGCCCCCTGTCTGCTCCTCACTGTCCAGCACAAAAGCTTGTTCTTCTCAAAGCCCAGACGAAGTAGGCGAGGGAACGAACATGAAGGCCTGGGTTCGTGGATACTCGCGAGGGAGGGGCCGTGATTACGTTCCGGATTAGCACGAAGTCTAATCGAGGCTCAAGGGCATTTACTTGGTCCGTGACATGCCCCCCCCCCCCCCCCAGCTGCCGGAACGACACGCCCCAGCTGGGGTGGCCTGTCCGCGCCGGGAATTGACTTGCACAGTCCTGGGGGCTGGGCACTTGGCGGTCAAGGAGCCAGCACGGCCGGGCGAGTGCCCTCGGCCAGGTCACACGCAGCTGGGGTGTCCCCACGTGCCGGAAGCTCTTCACAAGCGCGCCGAGCCCTTCCCGAGGGCTCCACCCTCGCGGCCTGGGCTCCGGCGGAAAGGCCCGCCTTCCACGGCTGGGGCGCTGGGCTTCGGTTGAGGGTGGGGGCCACACCTTCAGACCCCGGCAGCGGGCATCCCCAGGGGAAGGGGGGGGGCGACTCTGACCCAGGCCGGCAGGGCCCGCAGCCTGCCGTCTGCCCAGCGCCCGCACCGTAAATGGGCCCTGATGGCAGAGCTGTGAGATGCTAACCGTTCGGGGCTTGTGGCCTTCTGCCTTGCTTTGGGACCCCTCCGAGAAGCCGCTGTTGTTGCGCCCCGCGTCTCTTCGTCGTCCTGTGTGACGCTTTCCACCCAGTTACTGTCTTTGAGGGCAGGGTTGGCTGTGGTCCTCCACCGCATCCGCCGCAGCCTCGGGTGCAGACGCCGACGGAACACCTGCGGCCTGCGCGGAAGGACCCCCTGGAAGCACAGGGTCGGGGGAGTTACCTTGACCGACGTACACGGGGCGGACGGTTTTGCACATTTAAAACGCATCATTAAATGAAGTTAGCATTCCAAGATGTTCTTCTATTAAGCTCTGAAAACATTCGGAATTGAAAGGGCCCTTGTGCGGACTCCGCCCTTGGGCGTTTTCGGGCGTACATACCTTTTTAGGCCCTTCTGGGTGATAGACTCAGATACACTTATGTTTCACCGAAAACATGAGTATTTCTCACCTTTGTAATGGAAAAGCAGGGATTTAAATTTTCATAGTAAAAAAGCAACAGAAGACCCAGCTTTTCTGTAGGTCCAACTGAACCCGAGATACTGTCCACTTGGGATGCCAAGTGGGATCCGTGTTCTGAATCTGTCTCCCGGGTCCGGGTGAATTATAGACGTGTTCTTAGGGTGTTTTGTTTCGTAACGCGTTGATATTCTCGTTTTTCAGGTCCCGTGGGAGTAGGTCTGAATGAACTGAAACGAAAGCTTCTCATCAGCGACACCCAGCACTACGGAGTGACAGTGCCCCGTAAGTCCCCTGCGCCGGTGGTAACGATCGCTCAGCCCGTTGGAGCGTGGGCGGCCCCTGCGCGGCTCCTGGCCTTTAGCCTCGGGACGCCCAACAGCCATAGCAAGCGGGCAGTGTCACTCTCCGCCTTTTAGAGTGGAGGAAACTGAGGCACGGAGTGAAGGGATTGCCCCAGACTGCAGAGACCGTTGGCAGGACGTTTGTTGATCACAGCTTCTCTACTCTCAGTTTTTATGTTGAATTTTAATACATATATGACACTACATTAGTATTTACAAATTTTCTCCTAAGTAAAAGCCTGACTCTTTGACTTCCTAAAATAAGTGCTAATGTTTTCCAGAGGTTTGCACCAGGTTTAAGATCAGAAGGCCCAAACCACAGAGAGCCGAAGGAGGCCTCTTCTAATAGAAGCCTTTCTGAACTACTTTTTATATGTAGTAATTGGCAGATGGTGTTAAATGGGCCTTTCATGGCCATATAATCCAAATATGGTGGGTTTCTTTTCAGTATACAGAATTAGATCTATTTTTATAAAAGAGGTTTTCATAGGCTTTCTTACAAGTGAAATGTATGCTGGAAGCATTTTGATCTCCAGAATAAATGCCATTTGACTACTTAATATGTTGATGTTAGCCTTCTAAAACGCTAAAATCGAAATGTTGGCTTTTTCAAGTGGGTTTTGGTACTGTTAAAAACAAAACAAAAAACACAACTGTTTGTATATGGCCCTGAGCAGTGTTCTCTAGTTTTGGAAGAGTTCAGCTTTATTTTAAAATTACAGTTTTCTATTACCTCAAGTTACTCCTTGTTACGGCATTTTTCCAAATTATTGTTTATAGTCATTTTCAGCCATACGTTACAGGGCCGTTGGTTTCCACCAACAGATGAAAGGAAAGGAAAAATGTGGAGGTGTGGAATTAAACAGTGTTTTCCCCCCCTTTTTTTTCTTTAATTATTCTCCTCTCTTGCAAAAGCTGACTTGCAATATACAGATAACTTGTGAATTTTACAAAACAATTGTCTGTCTTACTGGGAAGCATTTACAAAGCAGCCGCAGGTGTGGAAAACCAGATTATAAAGGCGAAAAAATGCATGTAGGAATTTCCTGCCTTGTATTCATCTTCTGTATGTCTTGATTTATTTCATCGTCCCAACCAGGGGCCCCGACCACCTGCCACAGAGGAGGGAAGCAGGGAGAAAGGATATGGGACTTGCTCAGAGCTGTCCTTGTCATACTCGCACCCACCATGACTGCACTGCCCATGTCCCTCCTCCAAGACGACACTACGCAGTCTTTTCCAACTACGGATGTTCCTTATTGTCGCACAGTCCGTAATGAACATCGATTCATTTGGAGGTTGATAAATACCAATAAGACTGTGTCTCACACATAAGCCTTTATGATAGTTTCGGTGTTATTCAAGGACCTAGGGTCGTGTACTTGGGCCTCAATCTATCCAACACTTGCCTCTGAGGTTGTTACAGAAATTGACAATATCCAGAAAAGTTCTGGGCCTGGGACTCTCCAACGAAATCCCCGAAGGAGTAATTTTCCACTCAGATTCACTTTTAAATAGGTGTTAATGTCAGAGGATCCCCACAGAGCCGTGTTTTCCAGACTCGCCTGTTGATAAAAATCTCTCGGGCTTCTTAGGAAAAGATTCCAAGGCCTTTCCAAAAGAGATCCTCCTTCAGGAAACCTGACAGAATGCCTGAAAATCTATTTTATGTATCCCCAGTGACTCATAACCTGAGACATTTTTGGAAAATAACAGCTATAGCATCAACTCAGGATGATTCCATTAATTATAGAAGAATATATTTTAAGAACGGTGTTGGAATTTTAGATTGTTTTGCTTTGTAAAATACTCCAGGTGAGTCTTGATTATCTAGAGAAAAATTACAGCTTTGATTCCTCACCAGTATTCTGTTCCATGTTTAACTATCAGTCTTTCCCCCAAATGCACTAAATCTCCACCAGAATGGGGAAGTTGGAAACACTGGGGCGCAGTGGAACTCTTGCACACTGGCGGAGGGGGTGTGAATTAGCGTCACGCACTCTGGAAAACTAAGCATCCTACCACGTATCCACTAAGGCTGAGCCAGCACCTACCCATGACCCTGCGGTTCCCGTCCCGGCCGTAGCATTGCCCTCGGAGAGTCCCAGAAATCCTGTTCACAACAGCCCCATGCTGGAAAGTGCCCAGCAGCAGTGGATGGATAGGGGCATGATGGCAAATTCCCACAGCAGAGGACTGCAGGGCACAGTTCGGGGCAGTAGGAACAGAGCCCCCAAACACGTTCAGGGAGAGGAGGAGACACAGAGACTCTGCGCACCGCCCCAGGGTTGCCGGCGCCACACGAGCAGGGCTAACGTGCGCCCCCAGGAGCCCAGAGGCCAGGCCAGGAGCGCAGGCCATGTGCCACCATGTGTTCCCTCTGTGACAACTGACCACGCGTAGGTGTGAACTTTCCCGTGTATCTGACTGGAGGGTTTTGAGTGTTAAGAAGAACTGCTTGGTGCTTCAGTTCGCAGTGGTTTGCTCATGTCGATTGGCTGGTGTCGACTGCACTGCGGTCGGGGAAGATGAACGCCTTCCTCTCCGGAGAAAGCTGCCATGGATCCACGGGATCTTCTCTGGCTGCTTCTGCAACTTACTGTGACTCTATAATTACTGCAATTTAAAAAAAAATATTTAAAGTGATGTTAAACGAGGTAAATACTGCCACTCTGGGGCTAAAATGGCGAACAGTTTTATGATCTTTATGAAGGATCTCCGTTGCCACGTTCCACATTTCAAGCCGCTTTTTAAAAAGGTGCTGGCCGAGGGCTGTTTGCTGCTGCTTCGCTTCTCTGGCAAATTTCACCCTCAACGAGCAGCATCAACACTGTGTTCAAGCTCTAGTTTATCATCAGAAAACTGAAGTGACTATTAATATAACCAGCCTTTCAAAAGGCTGTCTCGGTAAATTAAAATAAAGTAGTTAGCAGAAAGTATTGCAGTAGATGTCAAAGACCTGATAGATTCCAAAGCCTTTCTGGTCTGGAATTTGGGCACTCGTAGCCGAGCACACCTGTTAGTCACTTCGTGGTCTCTCATGAAGGCGGATATCACAGTTCTGTGTTCTCATAGGCTCAAGGAGCTCGCGTTCTGGAACACTTCTTTGTCCACAGAAAACCTCAGTTGAGATTTCTAAAAACGAAGGTACCAATTAAAAGAGATTTTTTTTTCTTACCTCACCATGGAAGTTATTTGGGAATTTTGTTAGATGCAGGGGAAGAGGGTGCAGTTTGGAGTGTGTCTTATATTTGCTGGATATTTGTGTTACACCGTAGACATAGTGGGTACTCAGTGAACTACAGGGAGATAGTGGCCTGCATTGTGGTTAGTATGTCCATCTCTCCTTTTCAGTTCTCTTCTCTTGAGAATTCCCAAACCCCTTATTCAGGATTCCTCACTGAGAATGAGTTTGTGAGATTCCTGTGGACCCTCAGTGCAGTTAACACTAAAATTCTTCAATGGTAGAGTTACGCCAGGCCTGGATAATTTGGGGTGTTCATGATAAAGCAAACATTCTGTAGATATGTTCTCTTCTAACTGTGTTTAGCAGTGCCGTAAATGTCTCGTCCGCTTGATGTAGCTCTACTTTTTTTTTTTTTTTAATTTATTTACTTGATAGACAGATATCACAAGTAGGCAGAGAAGCAGGCAGAGAGAGGAGGAAGCAGGCTCCCCGCTGAGCAGAGAGCCCGATGTGGGGCTCGATCCCAGGACCCTGAGATCATGACCTGAGCCGAAGGCAGAGGCTTAACCCACTGAGCCACCCAGGCGCCCCGATGGAGTTCTACTTTTAACCCACCCTAGGGGACTCCGTATGTCAGGGCAGGGATCCTTAAAACTGTGGGCTGCATTTTCAGAGTGCCCTGCCATTACAGTCGAATAAAGGGTTTTTTCCTCAGTTGAACCTTTCCTCAGTTCATCAGAGACCAATTAATGCACATAAAATTCTCAGTTTTGATTTTCAACAATACATTTTTATGAAGCTTGCTATTTGCTAAAGGAACACCAGCAAACAAAAGTGAAGCTGTTGAAGAAGTAATAAGTGAATATTAACCCTAAATTGCAAAGCAGGGCATCATACTAATTTTAATATGATTCAGACTCTTGGATGCATATTATGTTATGTACATTTAATAGAGTCTATTTCTGTTGTGGAATTCATTCTTGGCTTTTATGATAGAATTAAGTTTATTAGTATTTCATGCTATTCCTGCAAAAGGTGTGACACTTCATAAAAAATAACATAACTTTTTGGTGTTTTACCAGCAGAAATATGAAAAACTGTTTCAGGAGATCTGAATGTTGTATTAAAATATGCTTGATAACTAAATAGAAGTTAGTTAAAATTTTGGATATAATTTAAATTGGGTTTTATAAAGTATAAATACTTTTTGTATTGAGTTCTTTTTTCCCACTTCCCTCAGTTTTCCTTTTCTATGTTACTAACATTTAATTGAAATAAATAAGCTACACATATTTAAAAGGTATAATAGGTCAATTTTAATATACATAGACATATGAAATCATCACCACAATCAACAGAAGGAACATTTCCATTTCTTCAAAAAAATTTTCCCCATGCCTTTTGTAATCCATCCTTCTACCCTTGGCTTCAGGCAACCATGAATCTACACTCTGAAACTATAGATTTGTTTGAATCCTCTAGCACTTTATATAAATAAAATTATACAATATGTTCCCAAATTCATTTTGCCTGGCTTATTTCACCCAGGTTGAGTTTGAGATTAACCAAGGTGGTTTCACAGATCAGCAATTCATCCTTTTTCATTGCTCAGTAGTATTCCACTGTATGGAAATACTCTAATTCACTTATCTATCCATTTACCTGCTGATGGATACTTGGGGGTTTCTCCCCATTTTTGGTTATTACAGATAAACGCATGAGCTAGATATTCTGATGAACATACGTTTTTGTTTCTGTTAGGTAAATAAGGAGTGGTAGAATGGCTGGATCATACTTAATTTTTTAAGAACTTACCAAGCCATTTCCCAAAATGGTTATACCATTTTCCAACCCACTAGCTGTGTGTGCAAGATCTCGTTTTTTACAGCTTTGCCAATAATTGGTATAGTCAGCCTTTTAAATTTTTCTCTGTGTGATACAGACCTATCTCAGGCATATTACGGGTTCAGTTCCAGACCACCACAATAAAATGAATCCTGCACAGTGAAGCAGCTCAAATGAATTTTTTGGCTTCCCAGTACATATAAAAATTATTCTTAGAAAAAAAAATTTGTGCTTATGCTGTAGTCTCTCAAGTGTGCGGTAGCATCATGTCTGAACAAACAGTGTACATACCTTAATTTTAAAATACTTGATTGTTAAACAGGGCTAACCATCCTCTGAGCTTTCGGTGAGTTGTCCTATTTTTGCTGGGGAGGGTCTTGGCTTGAGGCCGTGGCTGCTGACCAGGCAGGGTAGTGTTGCTGAAGGCGGGATGGCTGTGGGAACTTCTTAAAATAGGACGACAGTGAGGTTTGGTGCATCAGTAAACTCTTCCATTTACGAACTGTTTCTCTGTAGCAGGCAGTGCTGTTCGATAGGATTTTACCCACAGAACTTCTTCTAAAATTGGACCCAAGCCTCTCACGGTGCTTTGATATCAGCTCCGTTTATGTGACATTCTGAATCTTTTTTTGTCTGTCACCTTCGCAGTTACCATCTCAAGAAACCTCTTTCTTTGCTCATCCACGAGAAGCGCCTCCTCACCCATGAAGATTGTATCACGAGATGGTAATTCAGTCATATCTTCAGGCTCCACTTCTTAAGTTCTAATTTTTGTGCTGGTTTCCACCACATCTGCAGTGACTTCCTCCACTTAAGTGTTGAACCCCTCCAAGTCATCCGTGAGGACTGGAGTCAACGTCTTCCAAACTGTTAATGTTCATATTTTGACCTCTTCCCATGAATCGCGGATGTTCTTAATGGCATCTAGCATGGTGAATCCTTTCCAGAGGAAAGTTTTCTTTCCATGAGTCAGTTTTCAGTTTACTTGGCCCAAAGCCATCAGAGGAATCACTATCCGTGGCAACCACAGCCTTACAGAAAACGTATTTCTTAAATAATAAGGATTGAAAGGCACAGTTATTCTTTGATCCGTGGGCTGCAGAATGGATGTTGTGTTAGCAGGCATGAAAGTAACATTAATCCTGTCCACCTCCATCGGCGTTCTTGGGTGACAAGGTGCACTGTCAACGAGCACTCATTTTCAAAAGGAATCTTTCTGAGCACTAGGTTTGAACAGTGGGCTTAAAATCCCCAGCAAGGGGCGCCTGGGTGGCTCAGTGGGTTAAAGCCTCTGCCTTCAGCTCAGGTCATGATCTCAG
>RCUC01139693.1:0-26806 GCA_003697995.1 Taxidea taxus jeffersonii
TCTGTTGGCTGTGGTGTTAAGATACATAATGTATATATTCTGCACTGAAAACTTAACAGGTATTTCCTCACATGCCTGGGCTGAACTTTTATTTTCTCATCTTCTAGTGGCTGATTTGGCAGTCATGATATTTGTAGACATTTGGAAGTTTTGTGAAGATGAATCTTTTATACTTCTTTTCTTTCTCTAGTCAAGTAATCATACATTTCTTTTGCTTATTAATGAAAAGTTAATTATTAGTGGTAGTACTAAAGATAGTGGTGTTTTGCCTAATGGGATTTAAAGAAAATTTGCTTCTAATTGCTGCTTTTTTACTTGGTATAGTGCACTCAAAGTGGAAATCGGAATCTTCTCCAAATCTGAGTGATGCTGGTAGCTATATCTTTTGATGGACTAAACATGTCAGTGAGTGAGGACTGTTCTGAGTTGAAATATAATTTGCTTTTTCTTCAGCTTTGATTTTTTTTTTCTTAAAACTTACTTATCTTGGACTTAAAAAAACCAAGTTCTCACTATAATACAAACATAATTTTCCTCAGTGGGGCCTGATCTTCTCTTTGGGTAAAGATTTTTAAATTACATTTTGACTAATGAACAAGCATTAAGTTTCTGTTCAAAAACATGGGCTTTAGTATAGTTTCCTTGGCCATGTGATAAAAGAAAATGTTTACTTCTCTGAAAGGTTATTTTTCAGTCATTTAAGGTCATTACGTATTAGCGTATTTTAAGTATAATAGAAGATTTTTCTCTTATGTATGGAAATAAGAACTGTCTACATAAAATTGTCTACTTATAAGCATTTGAGTTTCTGCCATGTACATATACCTATCCTCTGCATTAGTGATATGCAAGTAAATGAGAACGCTCCTTATTTCAAAGGTGCCCACAATTGAGAAGAAACTAGAGAGTAAAGTTTCGTGTAAACAGTATATAATGATTTAGTTAGATATAAAACTGAATCTAGTTGAAAGGACTTGGAGTAGGAGATAATAACAGTCATGTTCCTCCATACTTTCATCCTAGATGGCTTGTGTTCAGAAGAAGGCTTAGGTGACTTTTTAGAGGAAGTTTTAAAGTCTAATCCTGTATGACTTGAGACATCACAGTTTGTGGGTATCCTTGCTATGTTTAGAGTTTTTTAAAAATTAAAATCGTAGTTTATTTTCATTCAGTTCTTTTTAAGTTTTTGTCATTTATCCATATGCAGTTTTCTCTTTATTTTTTCTTTGACCTCATTAAGAAGTTTGGAGTTTGGTAAGAGACAGTGGGCTAAGTATCATTAACAATTTAAACTATTTACTTGCCCTTTTTTTTTTTTTTTTAAGTTTAAGGGAATAGAGTTGTGATACATAATCTGTTTTAAAAGGAATTATAATTCTATCACTGTCTTTGTGTATAAGTTTGAGAGACAGATCTACCTTACAGAATATGATCTTCCTGACTCTTAAAAAAAGGGGTGGCTAGAGGATGAATGTCTGGTTTATAGGTGGGAATAGTAAGGCCCAGGGAATTAAATGAATTATCCAGTGACATTGCAGAGCCAGCATTAAATGTGATGCTTAAAATGGGATTGCCTTATTGCATGTATTGATTCCTACTAAAGATGAGGTTTTACATTATTTATTAGTTGCTCTTAAAGAACCTAAGTGCTGATCTAATAGATAGAGAATAGATGAGAAAAGGGACAATGAAGAGAAACTTTATTATCTGAGTTGAGGGAGAGTAGTGGTAATAAAACAGCTGTCATTTATTGAGCACTGTTCTGGGCATCTTCTGTGCATTGCCCCATTTGATCCCTACAGCAGTGTTAACAGGTGAGTGGTACTTTTCCCCATGTTACAGTTGAGAAAATTGAGGCCCAGATAGGTTAAGTAAGTTAGCCCAAGATCATGCAGCTGCTGAGTGACCAAGCTAGGATAGGAATTTTGGTAGTCTCACACTAGAGTGTGCTTAATAGCTGTACTGGAGTGCTTCCCTATATAGCAGTATGAGATTACATCATTAAGCTAACCTTCTTAGAATCTGAAAGAATAGTGTATACTTCAATTCTAAACCATCTAGGTTGAGAGTATTTAGCAAACTAAGTATTTTTGAATACTGGCAATTAACTTATTAAATGATAAGGTTGTATTTCATGTGGAACAATATGTAAATGTCTTTGTTTATCTAAATGTAATATCAGAAAATGGTAAATATCTTGAACTTCTCTATAATTGTAATGAAGGGGAAGTAAGGTTAAATGGTAGTCCCAAAATGTAACTACTGATTTGGGGTTATTAAGGATATGATTTAAACAAATATTGATGTCTATTTCTAATTGAATGAATATCTAGTTACATTCAGAGATGTAGTTTTTACAGTGATTAATTTTTTTTGCATTCATTCATAAGGTAAGTGAGTAGTGTGAAAGTGGTTTTTAGATACTAGACTTAATATCCTCTGTGTACTTACTTGTGGAATTTGACTTAAAGAGGAACCAAGTAAAAAGGCAAGAATCAAACTTTCCAGGTGATTTGAAACTTTAGGTTTGCAGAAAGAATGGTTTTTAAAAATCAGTGAAATTTAAAAGTTTGTATTTAGCCAAAGATCCTTTGGTTGTGTGATTTCTTTCCAGCAGGAAAAACTTCAGAAAATAATTATGAAGAGAAGAACTTCTGAAGTGCCCATGTGTGACGATCTTCACTTTTGTTTTGCTACCATGAAACGATTGCACTAATTTTCCATTTTGTATGACCTAACGTGTTGTAGCATTGACAGCATTGCTTTTAATTACTTTACCTTTAATTTTAAAAAGATCTAGTGAAAAAGGAAGCAGGCTTGTTTTATCTAACATTAGGAACTTTGCAAACTGGGATGCTAAGAAGATTGCAGTGCTCCCTAGTTTCTGCTTGTTTTTTATTTTCTTCATATTGGTATTCCTTCTGAGGACATCTTAGTAAGTGGTTTAAATTTTATCGTTAAAAGAACAGAAATATACGTAGAAAAATTTACATAGTATACATAGAGAAGCGGTTGGCAATTTATGAATAAAGTGTACCAAGTAGTATATCTGAATTATTTTTTGGTTTTAAAAACTTCCAAAGTGTCCATAAAATTTAGATATTTATATTTTAGACAATTTAGCTTATATCTCATGTATGTGTTTTACCCTTCCCATTTTCTCCTGTTTTCTAACAACTAAAAGTTTGTAATTGTAACACTTATTATTATTTGCCAAAGGAGCTTAAATGGAAAATTTGTGAAGCTCTACATGGCTGTGATTTTATAGTGTGCTTCTCATTAAGCTTATATGAGCTACCACTTTGTAGCTTTAAGAATGATCTGCTTCTGGAATTTATAGTGGCATCATTGTAGCAGCTGTTTTAAGAATTTCTTCCTTCCTTTATTCCTTCCAACATCCAATTTTCATTGAACTTAAGATGCTGTGAATGTAAGACACTGTTATATTTGTGCCCTTAGAGAGAAAAAATAACTAACCTAATGAGAAGTCTAAAATACTCTGCAGATAAAGCTGGGAGACCAAGGGGCTATTCCCTTCATGTGAAGCAAGAAGTAAACCTTCCATGCAAAAAGGGCCAACAAAATAACTTTTGAATGCCTCAACTTTGATTACTGGGCCAAAGGAAGGGAAAGTCACTTCTGAGAATTTGAACCACAGATCTTAGAAGCTTGCATTCTGGATCAGTTTGGTATAGAAACAAAATAATAGTGGATAACTTAGAAAATTTTAGTGGTTTCATATTGATGGTGCTGTCAAGTAACTGGCCTAAATCAACATGAAATCCTCTGAAAGAATTCACATGGGTTGAAACATGTATCTCCATGTTATATGTATCCTAGTAACATTTCCACAAAGTATATTCTTCAGGCTTTGAGAAACAGGTTTTTTGTGATGCTCAGGCATCTGGAAGAGCTCTTAATTTGTCTGATTTTTGTAATAACTTCTCATAAGAATGTAGCATTTCTCGTATATATTTTTTTGTTCTTTGGCTTCATACTAGTATTTTGGTTTTAAATTATATTAGTCTTTTTTTTTTTTACTTTTTTTTTTTTTAAGATTTTATTTATTTATTTGACAGACGGAGATCACAAGTAGGCAGAGAGGCAGGCAGAGAGAGGAAGGGAAGCACACTCCCCGCTGAGCAGAGAGCCCGACTCGAGGCTCGATCCCAGGACCCGGGATCATGACCCGAGCTGAAGGCAGAGGCTTTAACCCACTGAGCCACCCAGGCGCCCCTAGTCTAACTTTTAGATAATCAGTTTTACATCTTTCCAGTGTTTGTCCAGTTGAACAAGCTTAACTAGTTGATGCCCCTCAATTTACAGAGATATTGAGGGAGAATTTAGATTTTTAACACTATATCTCATTTACATAAGTTCCACAAATGTAAAAACCCTATTTTGAAATAGAGTTGTGGCTCAGAATGCCAACCTCAGAATTTGAGGAGTTGAAGTTACCAAGACCCAGACTCGGGTTTTACCTGTAGGGAAGACCGTTTGCTACAGTATTTCATTGTCCTGGTATTTGGGCACTCCTCAGCCTTGACAAGTGTGGTCACTTTAGGGTCAGTTCTCAGACTGCATAAAGAAAAGGGCTGGCAGGACTCCCTCAAAGCTGGGGTTTGGTGAGTCTGCCCCAGAGCCATTCAGTCTCCTCTGCTACAAAATCAACATTGACTGTTCATCATCTTTCTCTTTGAAATATGTAAAGAAAATCTAGTTGTAAGAGGCTTAGGTGATCTTATTTAGTTAAAAGGTAACTATAACCCTGATAGCAATTAGAAAGTGAAAAAACAGTTGGTTTTGGGGGTGGGGGCGGGGGGGAAGAAACCGAAACACTAAATCTCATTCTGCAACCAGCCATGAGTTTTACGTTTTACACTAAGGGCAAGTTTTTGAGATGTTTTAAAATCTGAAGTGGGAAGAACACCAATTGAGAGAATTCTAATCTTTAATGGTTTTCAAATATTGTTTGTCACTGGCCTTTTCTAGTCAATTCTTATTATATTGTAGGTATTTTTGTCCCTTGTTTTTTAAATGGGATTTGGTCACTGTCTTAAGAAGTCAGAGTATTTCAGTTCGAAATTACATTCCTTTGTACTGCTACCATGTTGAAATGTTCTGTTGCATGTTGGAAATTTTATCCCACTTTTCTTAATACCTTTAATTCTTATAAGAAAATACTTTTCACAGGTTTTCAAAGTTCAGTTTCTCAATTTCATTTAGAATTCTAGTTTTTTGATATGTTAACAGCTTTGGGTTTTATAGGCCATTTTAAATACCAGGCTGTTTCCCCTCTGTTGCTCACCATACTTCCCCCCATAATCAGTTGCTTAGTACCTTAAGAATTCACACCTACTTTGCTATTAGCCTAAAGTAAAATCAGTTGTGAGGATATATTTTTTCAGAGTAGAGATAAGAGGGAATGTGTCTAGTTCTCGTTTGATTGCTATGTTTTTTTCCCTTAATGTATAATTTACTTCATTAATTCTTTTAGTCAGGGTGGTGGAGCTTTGTGCTTCTGTTTCCAAATTCTGTACTCTTTTTTTTTTTTAACTGTTGTTTCATCATATATTCCAAGTAGTAATAACATGTTTTCTGTCAGGTTCTTGTTTCATGATGATTAAGCAATTTATTGAATATTTAAAGGAACAAAAAACCTTTGTTTTTTAACCCATTAATCCAGTGCTGCTTCATTTTAATGGTACTTTAGCTTGGTTTTGCTTTGTGAGTCGACTTTCCCAAATAACAAAATTCAGCGTGCAAGTGTTCTCATCTACCTTTCGTAGGCTTTATATGTTCCTCTTGACCAATATGCTTGTTTGTTTCTATTTCTCCAAGTTTCATTTAATTTGAAACTGTTGAATACCCAGTTACCTTGTCCCAGTACTTAAGATTATTGTATACAATTTTTATTCCCATCTCTGTTTTTCTAAGATTTGATTTGCTCATATTAGAATCAAAATTATAATGTGGAATTGTACTAATATGGATGAGTATTGGGTCCAAATCCTTTGGATTAATTTTTATTCATTCTTAGTGGTGAAGTTTCATTCATAGATTTGGATGGCAGTCATTGGTAGACTAGATTAACCTCCAAAACTAGTATTTTCTTTCTTCAGCTACTCATATGTTTGCTTTATTAAGTTTTTCAAGAGAGGACATAGGAGATCTATGTCTGCAGTTTGTTTTTACATATTTTTTGTAGTCATCAAATTTTAAGCACCTTGATCTTGAATTTTTTAAAGAGTCAGATTGCTGTAAAAATTTTTTAGTACAGATATTAATAGTCAAAGGTGAGAAATACAAAAAATTTTGTCTTGCTCGAAAGAAGGGAGAAAAACATGAGTGATGAATTAAAATTAAAAGGAAATTAATATTCTCAAAAGCACTTTGGAAATAACAAAAAGTTTACTTGAACCTTTGTTAGAAGTAATTTTAACTGTACATATAAATTATGACAAATATTAGCTCATTGATAAAATACTTCATTCATTCAACAAGCACTTACTAAGCATACTATTCATATAGTGTTCACTGGGTTTAAATCTTGAGTTGTACATATTAGCTTTGATAACCAGATAAATAAGGTTCTATTAAATGCTTTGGTTTTATATAGTAACCTTTTTTTTACTTTTATTCTAGATGCCTGGAATGATGTCTTCAGTCATGCCTGGAATGATGATGTCTCATATGTCTCAGGCTTCCATGCAGCCTGCCTTACCGGTAATCTAGTAAAAATAATTATTTTCTGATGTTTTGACTACTTTTACATACGAAATAACATACTATATATGATTTTGTAGGCAGTCAGGTTAGCTTTTTAAGTATGTCTTGAGTACTGTAATGCAAGGTGGGAATTAGAATGGGCTTTTTGGTTCTTGAATGATAGGCATTCACATTTTTTCCTGTATTTATACAGACGTCCTTAATTGTTAAGTTAATTCTACATTAAGTAAGAGGGGCACCTGGGTGGCTCGGTGGGTTAAAGCCTCTGCCTTCAGCTCAGGTCATGATCCCAGGGTCCTGGGATTGAACCCCGCATCTGGCTCTCTGCTCAGCAGGGAGCCTGCTTCCCTTTTTCTCTCTCTGCCTACTTGTGATCTGTCAAATAAATAAATAAAATCTTAAAAAAAAAAGTAAGTAGAATACTAAGAAGTATAATTTGTCATCCAGAAGCATTTTATTGGTCTGGTAGCATTCTGTTCTTAAAGAATAGACTTTTGCTTTGCTGAGTGTTAATTAAAAATTGTTGTATTATGGTTTAGTAATAGATCCTAGATTTAGAAATCAGAAGATTTTATTCTAGATTTACATTTCAAGAGACTTCAGTGAGGACACATTACTTACAAAATCCTTGATAGCCTTATCACCCTTACTGGATTGTATAGCAAATATGTAAATCATCATGATACTCATATTAGCATAACTTACTACTTGATAACCTAGTGGTTGTAATGAACATACTCCACTGGGGTGGTAAGTTTGCAGTATCTTACCCAAAATCCTTAGGCCAAATATATATTTTAAAATAGTATATTATCATAAAATAATACTTTGTAAATTCTATATATTGTATAAAAATTTCTCTTGGGGTCCTGGACAGTGCCTTATATAATTTCAAGCACAGTATTTCTATAGCCAAACTGACAGATACTCTCTTGGGTGGGATAAATAGTTTATGTCATTCAGAGAAGATTTTGCCACTAAAATGATGTTTGTGTGAAAGTTGAAAAAACTTCGTTCGTAGAGCTTTTTCTATATCAGATTGTGGATAAATGGTTGTCAATCTATATTAATTGGTGATCATATGAATAAACCACTTAGATTAAAGTGTTTAAGTAGCTCCAGGTTAATGATGTTTTTAAAATTTATAGCAAAGTCAAGGAACTAAAACCAGTGAAACTTACTGAGAATCTGAGTCGGTGGCTTGAGAATTATACATAAAGGGGACTCTAATTGTAGTTTATGAAAAACTTAGGTAAAATATAGCTTAAACAAGGTAACTACTACTAATTTCATTTTTTTCTTACAGCCAGGAGTAAATAATATGGATGTAGCAGCAGGTATGTACACTATTTATGGTGGTAAATATTAGACTTCATTTGGACAGTAGCTATCCTAATAAGAAATAAAAGCAGTGTCACTTGGGCTTTATGATTAGCTCCTGTTTTTTTTTTTTAATTTTGTTGTTGTTCTAAGCAGTAGGAAACAGGGATAGTATTTATAATTGAATCCATAAGAAATTACCATAATTTTAGATCAGGAGTTCTGGGACCAGATTTGGTCTGTAGTTATACTTTATTTAGCCCATACAGTGTTTTTAAATTTTATAATTAGTTGCTGTCATTTTAAAGTCTTGGGCCATATGTAGCAATTACATTTATCTTTCCACACCAAGATTGAATTTATCTTGACAAACTGGATTGTCTGAATACTCATTGTTTAGTGGTACTTACTAACACAGTAGGTAGTCAGAGAATATTTAAATGAAAAGTTCTGGTTAAGTCCCGGTTTGTATTCAGCCAGACATTGTGGGATGGGATAGTAACTCCTTACTTTGGACATGGAGCGTGTACTCTCATTAGCCTTCTGGACTACTTCATGGTCTTTTCTGTTACCTAGTTGGTCCTGTACCCATTGGAGTTTGTTAGCCTGGTGATAATTTTTTTTTAATCAGCCAGTTATTAATAACTGTTTGGCTGGTATACCTTTCATATATATTAGCAGTGCCTCAGTTATCCGTAAGTAAATAATGTTCCAGATAAATTGGTATTCCAGATGCTGAGCTTTTTTCCATGATTATGCCAGAATGGTTTTGGGTTTTGGTTTGGTTTGGTTTTTAGGGTGGGGAAGAGGGGCAGAGGGTAAGGGAGCAAGAGAGAATCTCAAGCAGGCTCCACACCTAGGGTAGGGTCCTACGAAGGGCTTAATCTCATGTCTCTGAGATCAAGAGTGAGACACTTAACTGACTAAGCCACCCAGGCACCCCTAAAACATTTTTTATTTTAAACATGGTTTGAAACATTTAAAATGCACCATTTTCCTACAGGTTTATATGGGGCATAATGGATCACCTTAAGATGTTTCACAAATTTCTTTAAGTTGAAATGATGTTCTGAAATATCTAGTATAATATTTTGTCTATTTAGATATCTAGAGCTGATTACTATTACCCTAAATAATCCTGGAAAATTACCTCAAATTTTCTTTTTTTTTTTTTTAAATTGAAGTGTAATTGACATACAATAGTATCCTGTTAACTTCCGATGTACAACATTGTGATTTGATAATTTTGTACATTATAAAATGATCCCCACAGTAAGTCTAGTTACCTATCCATCACCATCCAAAGTTATTACAATATTATTGACTGTATTTCTTATGCTGTACACTACATTGCCTGACTTACTATATATCTGGAAGTTTATCTCTTAATCCTGTTCACCTATTTTGCCCTCCCCTCTTTGGTAACCAGCATTTTGTTTCCTGGATCCTGAGTCAGAAACAGGCTCATAAAAGTTCTTCTTAATTATTTTTAAAATGCTTTGGTTCTACCAGTGATGTCCATAGTAGCTTCTTTTGATTTTGTTCTATGTGTTTTATTGTTTTATTCCTTTTTTACATATAGTTCTTATTTTCTTTTTCACACATAGTTTTAGGTTACTGGTTTCTAAAGTTAAACTTATTCATTTGAACTGGGTGGCTAATAAGCAATTCCCCTTATGTCTAGAGGGGTATTGACAATAGTCTAGGACCATACCATCTATAGACTTTTATGCAATGAAGGAAATGTTCTATAATCTGTACTGTCCAGTACAGTAGTCATTAGCTGCATGTGATTACTGAGTAAATGAAATTGGCTAGTGCAAAGAGGAACTGAATTTTTAAATTTTATTTAATCTTAATTAAAATTTTTAAACAGGAAAGTGTGGTAGCTAATGGATACTGTATTGTACACCACAAGTCTGGAATTTATATACGTGAAGGTGCCATAGATCTAAAGCATAAAATCTGAGGTCTTTGGCATTATTTTATTTCAGTAGTATAATGGAGAAAGGAATTAGTCAAGATAGACACCTATAATAGCAAGAAGAGAAACAAATGGCAAAGATTATGACTACTTCTCCAACAGGATCCAAGTGAGTTTGCAGTTTAAAAGTTAAAAGTACTACTTAATTCTGAAAATGCTTTGTACCATATATGTTTATTTTGTAAAAAAGAGAGCATGTACATAAGTCATATGGGGCAGTCTTAGGATATTTAGTGTGACAGGATAAGGAGGAAGAAATAGTATGAATAAATATTTTTAAAATGTTCACTCGAGGAGACCATGATTTATCACATTGTAAATACTGTTACTTTTTTTTTTTTTTAGGTACAGCATCTGGTGCAGTAAGTACTTCTGGAACATAGTTATTTCATTATAACTCTTTAACCTACAACATTGATCCTAATTTCTGTTTTAAAGATTATCTGCTAACTTGAATCTTTTTCCTTTCTTTTCTACGCCAAAGGTTGAAAATTATTTGAACGATTTATCTTAAAATTTAATTTTGATGGGACTTAATGAGAGAAAAAGACATCAGATATACATCAGAATTTAGAAAGATTTGAATTTCTCCCCTCCCAGTACAATTAGAAGGGAAACAACTTATAGGTATATAATAATTAACCTGATAGTTTTTACATATGGTTTACATTAGAAGGTACGAATATAGAAAAATCTCTGTACCCTTGTTTATTACTGTAAACCCATTGTGTAAACTTTCTAATACACAGTTTAAAATACTTATTTGTTTGTACCTTCCCTAATGGTGTCAGAAAGACAAATACATTATTCAAAATTGCTGGGTTTTTTGTTCTTGGGGTTTTTTTGTTTTTGTGGGTTTTTTTGTTTGTTTGTTTTTTATTTTATTTATTTATTTATTTGACAGATCACAAGTAGGCAGAGAGCCAGGCAGAGAGAGAGGAGGAATTTGAATTTCATTAGTGATTATTATACTATTCTGGTTTTTAATTTCTTATTTATGCTTTTCCATATATCTGTCTGTCTGTTGAGGTTTAATAATTATTTAGCATGGAGTTAGAATCCTGTCATTGCCATTATTTTGGTTTTTTTTGGAGGGGGTGACCATTCACTTTCTGCTGTCGTCTTTATTTCCTTCTTGGTTACTCGGTTGCCTTTTTTCTAGCTTCTTGAGTGCTTATTAGCTCATGGTTGTTAGACTTTTTTTTTTGTTCTAAGTTAACTATGTTGCTTAAGTTTTGACATAGAGGATTTTCTTTTAACTCAGTTCCCAGTATTTTGTCTTTTCTTCTCATTTGATTTCTTTATTGAAAGGATATTGGGTGGTATGGTTTTCTTGGTTTCTAGAGTGGGATTTTTTTTTTTTTTTTACTTTCTTTAGAGCAATTTTAGGTTAGTAGCACAATTGAACACAAAGTAGAGTTCCTTAAGATCCACTCCCACCACAACCTCCCATACTATCAATATCATGCACTAGGGTGTAGGATGTTAACATTTGTTAAATCAGTGATCCTACACTGACACATCATTATTACCCATAATTAGTCCTAATTACTAATAATTACCATTATTAGTCCAGTTTACATTAGAGTTCATTCTGGTATTACGTGTTCTATGAGTTTTAACAAATGTTAATGACGTCATCATGATAGTGTGTACAGAATAATTTCACTACCCTGAAATTCCTCTATGTTCCACCTGTTCATCTCTCTCCTTACCTCCACTCCTTGCCCCAAGCAACCACTAATCTTACTATCTTACTGTATATAAGTACCTCATTTTCATTCTAGTTTATTTTACCTTCTGAAAACTTAATATATTTTGAATAGGACTTTTTCATATTTTTATTGCAAGTGAGTTATTGTCAGTTCAAAGATTTTTGTATATTTATCTTAGAGCAGGTCTATTATACTTTTTTTTTTTTCAACTAAAGATAAGAGAATTTCTCTTTCCCAAATATACCAGTTATTTCATTTCATTGCTGTTATGTATTTGTTGAAATACAGTGATTGTAGACTCACCTTTTGGTCATGATTTTAATGCAAGTGGCCTTAGAATAATTTTTATTAGTTTTTAGTAAGTGGTCCTTTATCATTTATTGTTGTTTCTAGGATTTTTGTTTTTATTTTTTTAATACTTCCAAACCATCATAATTTTAGGATGTGATTTGATCTTACCTAGTAAATTGGTGTGTTCCTATGATTTTTTTTTCCAGTTAATAGAAATAATTTCTTTCTTATAGATTTCCCAATATTAAACCACCCTGGCACTGCTACAATTAGTTCTACTTGGTCAGAGTACATACAGTGCAGAATTTTCTTGGCTAATGTTACATTTAAATTTTTAAGATTTATATTTATAAGTAGCATTACCTGTGTTTCTTTTTTGATACCTTTTCTTTTGAGTTTTATTAAATGAAGAGCTTTTCATCTTTTCCTGTGACCTGAAACAAGGACATAATAATTCTGTGTTCTTTAAAGCTTATGTGATGTTCTGTGAAATTATCTGGTTGGGTATCTTTCAGATGCTTCTATGGTAATTGGAATATTCATGTATGATATGTTTCTTCTAGGGCAAATTATAATAGTCTTAGGAAGTTATTTCCTCTAGATTTTGGGAATTGGTTGCAAATCTTCTGATCATGATTATGTTCTTCCTTAATTCTAATTTACATTTTGGCTTTTTCTTAATTTTCCTTGTTTAGAGTAGTTGGGATTTTTCTGCCTGTTTAGTGTTTACATTTATATTTAGTCATTTTTTTGTTTCATTCAATTGAACTTATACTTTACTACAGAAATACTCATGTATGTATAAATGTTTATGTGATGTACATGTGTTTATATAGTTTGAGTAGTGAGTTTATTCACAATCCAATTGTTGACTAGCTTTTTGATCTCTGAAAAGTATATCAGCTCTTGATAATTACACATATGCATTTTTTTCCTTTTATCCAGTCTTTTTTCTTTTAAATATTTTCTGTGTATATTTTGCTACTATATCACAGTGTCTGTATTTAAAACTTCATCTTAGACATTTTCTATTATATTAAAAAACAGATCTCCATAAGATAAATCTACAGTATGAATGGACCCTAATTGAATGGTTTTCCTATGGGTGGATGTTGAATTATCACTAATTTTTCCTCATTGAAGTAATCCTGTAGAGAACATTCACAATTCTGTGGAGTGAAATATCAGCATCAGAAGGTTGTTTGTATATCTTTTCTATTTCTTTTGTTTGTTTGCATTTTCAGTTTTGGTGAGAACCAGTAAATTGCCAGCGAACCAGTTCTAATTCCATTCCCAACACTAGCGTGACAGGGTACTTTTCTTCACACCCTTTTAACATCTATACCAAGTCTTCAACTGTCACTTATATGAAGAATAAAAAGTTTTCATTTAATGTATGCTTCCTTGATTTACTAATGAAGTTGAATATCTAATTATGTTATCTGTATTGAGTTGTATTAATGGTTATGTTTATTTTTCCATTAGATTATCTTATTGATTGTAGTAGATTTTTGTATACTAAGGATGATAGTTTTTTAATGCCTTACTTTGCAAATTTATGCTTCTAGTTTATCATTTGTGAAAATGCTGACTTTTGGTTGATTCCCCAGCACTTGCATTTGTGTTGACAGTTTTTTCTTGATACAGTAATTGTCAAAGTAATAAAATAATTTGGGGAAGGCTGTCATCTGTGACAAAAGTGCAAAGTAATACTAAAGTTCCAGTGCAGGGATCATTTTAATTGTTCCTAAAAGTCCTCAAGGCAATCACCTATGGTTAAAAATAACATCCTGGTTTTGACCCATTCAGAATACACATCTAAGTCTTTGTTAGGTTTTCTCTGATTAAGCAAGGACAGTCTAAATATTTTATAGGCAGCATTTGTTTATTGCTCAGAAAGGTCTATTACTAAAAAATAGTAATTTTTAGGAAAATAAGTTTTTCAATTAGACGGTGCTGTACTCCGTACTTAATATAACTATTTGCCTAAGTCATATGTTTTAGCCTATGAAGACAACCTTACACTTGTTAGTTATTCATATATCCGTTGACATTTCATGCCATTCTTCATCTTATATTCAGCATTCAAGGTACATTTGTTTATAAGTTTTTCTTGTAAAATATTAGTTACTAGTTTTGGCCAGAAACAAGGTACAGTTTTATTTTAAATTGCCGATTAGATATATATAAGGAAAAGGTACAAAAATTTTTCAGATAAATAATTTTCTCCCGAATTGACTTCTGTAAGTAGATTTGGTATATTAGTTAAGGCATTAGTACCGAATTTATATTCCTCTTTGAAATGATTCTGTTTCTCTTAATGCAAAGTATTGAAGCCTTGCTCTTTAATAGGAGCTTAGTGGGTACTGCAGGCCAATGTTGTGATGAGCTCACTAGATAGCTGTGTTACCTTGGACATGTTCCTGTACTTTCTTGTGTTCTGTTTACTCTTCTTATAAAGTGGAGATAATAAGTAGTATCTACCTTGGCAGGGTTATTAACAGAATTAATTTGAGAATTGATATAAAGCAATTAACAGTGCTTACCACTCATTGGTAGATCAGAAATTTATCTCTTCTTATTGACATCTAGACTGTCCTGAATATAGTATCTTTGACAACATTTGTATGGGTAAAATGTGGTCTTTAAAAGAAAATCTGAATTATTTCTAGCTTTTTTTTTACTTCCTGGGTCACTCTGAGCAGGTTACTAACCCTCCTAAGCCTTGGTTTTCTTATTTGAAAAATGGGGATACTGTTCATACTGCTTTGTAGTATAGCTGTAAGGCTTAAATAAAATAATAACTAATGAATACTAAATTTCTTATTGTTTATTTTACTGGTTTGTACATTTCTCCTCTTTATCCCTATTATTTGGTCCAAGTGTACTTTGTCCCTTTTTAATTTTATCTTTTCATGAGTTTGTTTCTGGTGAACTTTTCTTTCTGAGCGCTCTTTAGCAGATGTTACTTGGGAAGTTTAAATATAATTTTGGAACTTAGCAGATTTCTCTTTAGCGCAGTTCTGAGAACTGCGCTAAAAAAGAACTACTAAGTTCTTTTAACAAAAAAATATGAAAGAAATACAAACCGCTATCTCCCTTAGCAAGATTTACTTTGTCAAATAGAGCAATACTCATACAGATGAAGCTTCCATACATCTCTAAATCACATCACCTTTTGGTTAGATGTTAAAGTAACAGCAAGCTAAATATTTTCCAGCAGTTACTATAATGTTTGCTCCAGAGAGATTGTAGTTGTCCTATCCTGCACCCAGTGTTAGAATAAGTTAAAGAATTTAATATACCTTTTGAACTATCTTAACTATCCTGCTATATACTATGTGGAGTCCATTTTGTAAGTAGTCACATCAGATGATGTAATCAGTCTGTATAAGAAGAGACAGATGTTTTGTTATCAAAAAGCTCAAATTTTATCAACTTTCTTCTTTGAATGGCTATTTATAATTCCTTCTTCACAATAACTCCAGTTTTCTTCATGGAAGTTTTAGAAAAACTTCCCTCATCTACTTGTGTGAGAATCACATTAATTTGTGTCCTTAAGTCACCTTTTCTTGCTCTCCATCCCCACATTTTGCAAAACCACATTTCTTTAAATCACTTAGCATATTTACTTTGACTATTGAATGTGTCTCAAATTGAGATTCATCCTATAATCCATTGTGTCTTACGATCTCCATTCTCCAGGCAGCAATTATGGCTTAGTTGTACACGATTGAACAACAAAAAGTGCCAACATCAGAAGAATGAATGTCAGTGGTTTTGAAAGAAAGTTCTAGAAGTAATGGCATAGCATGTTAGCTTAGGGATGAAATGACTATGGTGAGAGGGTAGAAAAAGCAATGAAATGATGTGTGTTGAGCCACATTCCCAAACTAGAAATCAAAAGTAGGTATGTGCTATTTCTCAATAAAGTTGATGAGGAAGGAAAAAAAAGGTCATCTTTAAGTACAGACAGAAGATAGTGAAGGACAAGTACTAGTGATTTTTAGTTTTTTGTTTTTATTTTAACAAATGCTGCATTACCAATAATTTTGATAGCAAAGGGGATGATCATGTGTGGAATATAATGGATGTTGGCAGCTCTCATTAAAAAAATGGTCTGTGAAGTTTAAGGAACAGCTTAACTATTTTATTTGCCTTTGTGCTTATTCAAAAAAACTGAATTGTGATAAAAATCAATGTCTAAGAATATCTATCTTTCAGAAGTGTAACCAGTAAAATCTGAGTATTAAAAAGTATGTCATAGTTCGAAGATGATGATTTTACTTTTTCATTCTTAGAGATATGTACAGTGTTTTGTCTTAGATTTGAAGAAATGTGATACATAGATCTTCTCTAACCTTCTTTCAAGCATAGTTTGTTACTATCTAAATAATCCGGTACCTGGAACTGGACTTAATACTTTTGATCACATTCATTAATTAACTCATTCATGATTCCTTGTAAAAATTAACTTTTAAAAAACTCTTTATTAAGGTATGATTAACATAGAAAACTGTATATATTCAATATGTACAACCAGATGATTGGGTGAATAAATGCATACCTGAGAAACAGTCACCACCAAGACCACAGACACCTATCACCTCTCAAAATTTATTCTCACCTCTTTTATTATTATTTTATGTGTATATGTATGGGAACCTTGTAAAACTCCAAACCAGCATTTATTTGAGGCATCATCTTTATTGATGCCTCAGGTTTTACTAGCAACTTTTAGTAGGTTCTTAGTAGTCCTTCTGGGTCCAAGAGTAGGCTTGTATTCTTTATCAGACTAGTGTCACATAAAACTTTCTCATCTGTTTTGTGTTGAGGTGTTTGGATTCACATTTTATCCCTGTTAAATTTCACCTTCATTGTTAAATTCTATCATCCAAAACCCATCCTTTCTAGTTTTGACAGCTGCATCTTTATGGCATGTCAGTCTGGAGCTTCCAACTTGATGTAAATATTCTTTGAATTCAAGTTATTGAGCTCATGATCAATCTACCTAATACAACATTAGCATCTACTTCATATATTTTAGCTATAAGGCATAGCTAAAATAGTCTGTGTTGCATATAGATTATCTTTGTGCATTAGCTACAAAATTACCATTTTTAGGAGAAACATTCCTATCCTTATACTTCTGAGATACTTTGTAAAATATGGAGATTCTAAAACCTCAATAGATCCATGTCACTTTTGAAATACTTTTAAAATAGTCTATTTTTTCAGTTTTCTCCCTTCTGCTTACATTGGTAAATTATTCTAAATGACTTAAACTGTGAAAAGTATGCCTGTTTTTATACTTCTGATTTCTTTGTATATTGTTAATGAAACTAATGAAAACTGATACTCACTGTCATAATACTGTTAAATAATTTGAATTTTTTTTCTTTAGAAATCAATGTGGACTGAGCATAAGTCACCTGATGGAAGGACTTACTACTACAATACTGAAACCAAACAGTCTACTTGGGAGAAACCGGATGATCTAAAAACACCTGCTGAGGTAAAAGTTTGAGGCTTTAAAATTAGGGATTGTCAAGTGTATTGAGTCACTTTTTTTTTCTTAGGATTTTATGAATATTTGACTGTTAGAAGGACAGACCAATTTTTTTTATTGATTTTTGCCCCTGTTCAGTAAACCTTATCGGGTGGCATCAAGTTAAAAATAAATTGGAAGAGCAAAAGGACTCTCTTTCTGCCCTCTATTCTTTAAATTCACATTTTATTATCTATTTATTTAAAGATTTTATTTATTTATTTGTCAGAGAAGAAGGGCACACACAACCAGGGGAAGCAGCAAGAATAGGGAGAAGCAGGCTCCCTTCTGATCAAGGAGCCTAATTGGGGACTTGATCCAGGCTTCTGGGATCATGACCTGAGCCAAAGGGACATACTTAACCATCTGAGCCACCCAGGCATCCCTATATTCACATTTTATACTTTTCCTTTAAGCAAACCTAGGTGATTGCAAATGTTTTCCAGTGAATTTTTAAAAATTTCCAGTGCGTTTGAGGTAATGGAGATGGAATTAAATTAAAAATATAAGTATCCTTCTTTTAGAGTGGGAAATTGTCTTTGTGGAAAAAGCCCCTGCAAAGTATGTGTATTTCTTTTTTAATTTTATCATTCATATGTAGTGTGGAAATTAGATTGAAGGAGTAAATTGAATAAAGCATTTACTATTATAAATGATTTAATTAAGAACTCTGGAGTCCTAAGTAAGAGTTGACCTGGCATTTCAAGCTATAGTTGGAGATTTTTCCAGGTTGGCAGCATATATTTATTTTCTTTCTTAATGAAGGAGTTTGAGGATATAAAAATATTTTCCAGGTCACCACACTAATATGCACAGCAATACTTGGGATGGGAGGTTGGCAGAGACTGTTTTTTGTTTTTGTTTTATCCCAGTACTGATACAGGTAGTCATTTTTTCCTTAAATATCATCACTAAGACACCATCTAAATAGGAGTTTTCAGTAGCATTCTCATGCACACCAAGCGGTTTTATATATTAGGTTTTAAGTTTATCATACTTACTTTGTTTCCTTACATAAGATAGTTCGAATAGGTTTAATAAATTATTAGCCAAAAAACTGATATCTAAGCATGGGTAAACCACATTTTGCTTTTTCCCAGTTTTTTGTTTTTTCCTACTTTTGTTAGTACTTGAGAAGTCTGTGGAATACATATGATAAATTTTACCTATGATGGAGTATAAATGGCAACAACAAATAGGATCTGAAATTTACATAGACCTGGTTTTGAATCTTGCTTCTGCCCCTTTATTAGGTATATTATCTTAAGTCACTTTCTGTAAGTAACAGTGTAAATTTGAAATAACAGTATGGATGTTGCGGTATTATTATAAGGATTAAGTAATATTTCAAATAACATCACCTACTAAGTATTCTGTAATTGGCTTATCTCAAAAGTGTTTGATTTGTACAGATTGATATTTAGGGAAACAGTAATCTGAATGATGAGTGATGCTAAATACATTACTGTTAACTGAAGATTTTTATTTCCCTTTAGCAACTTTTATCTAAATGTCCTTGGAAGGAATACAAATCTGATTCTGGAAAGCCTTACTATTATAATTCTCAAACAAAAGAATCCCGCTGGGCCAAACCTAAAGAACTTGAGGATCTTGAAGGTAACACAGAAAAAAATAATTTTTAATGTTAATTTTTTACATATCTATGTCATTCACGTTGAAACAATCCTTTATAAATAGGATTGTTCAAACACAGGTCTTATTTTTAAAAATTAAATGATTAGAACATTTTAAATGGTGTAACAGTTTTATGGGCTCTTATTTTCTTGTTGCTCTAGATATCAGTTCTATAGATTTTAAATAGATTTTTATTTGATTTGATTCCACTGAAACTAGGATACCAGAATACCATTGTTGCTGGAAGTCTTATTACAAAATCAAACCTGCATGGTGAGCTGCTTTGATAATTCATTTTCTGTCATTATTTAACATTTTTAGAGTTTGTTACTAATGTTCACTAACCATGATTGGATAAATCTGCAGTGAGAAATCTCTAATTAAAAATTCATTAAAGGGTTATATTATAAATGAGCTTGTGACTTCTAAGATTATACTGATTAAAAAATTAATTTACCATTGGAAAATTGAGTAAGGGCATCATGTACAATAATTTAAATACAACTGTGAGTGTTGGTATATACATACAATATGTGATTTAACCCACGTATCAGATAACAGAGAACCTTGAGTTCAGTTTAAATTTTTTAATATATTGTCAGACTATATATTTAGTGCTAATATTATTTTAGCATAACTTTGTGAAATAGCCTTTATGTTATGGGAGAATTAAACAAAATGTCCTGCTTTATTTACAGAGGAAGTATTTTTCATTATTCTCAACTGTTCAAAATACCCCTGAAAATCTGGAAATACTACCTAATATGAAACCCAGTTCTTCAAATAGTAGAGATTAGAGTGAGAATTGAAGAGTTAGTTCTTTTATTCTCATTTCTAATAGAATCTGGTATCATAAATTATTAATTTAAAAGCAGTAGATTTTAGAAATGGAGAATATAATAAAGTAGTCTGAAATGTGGAATGACATCTGACAATAAAGAGAATAAACATTTTCTAAAGGCACTGTGGTCTTAAGTCTAGTTACCTTTTTCTTGTGTCGCATAATTAGCTTATTAGATCATCATTATATCCTAAAAATATGTTAATTTATGCTAGTAATGGGGTGCTGGGGTGGCTCAGTGGGTTAAGCCTCTGCCTTCGGCTCGGGTCATGATCCCAGGGTCCTGGGATCGAGCCCCGCATCGGGCTCTCTGCTTGGCAGGGAGCCTGCTTTCTCCTCTCTCTCTGCCTGCCTCTCTGCCTACTTGTGATCTCTGTCTGTCAAATAAATAAAATCTTTAAAAAAAAAATTATGTTAGTAATGATGACTCCTTTATTAGTATGTTTGGTCAGACATTCTAAACATACTTTCAGAAATGGTTTACATTAAAGGGGGATAAATTTTTAAATACTTTCATAAATTTCAGCTTTGTTATCACTTACATAGACCACCTCATTCCCTAATGATGCTGAATACTTTTGTTACCCATACAGAAAAATTTACTTTAATTGGAATAAAAACTGAAATACTGAATGCAAATCTTTAAAGCTCTTTAAATGTCTATACTAGCATTGGCTAATAATAATAATATTGTAGATAGGTAGATTCCCACTTTATTCATGTGAGAAATATCAAGCTCATTTCTGATATAACCCTACTACAAAATAGTTGGTGTGTATAACTATCTATCTACCTGTCAGTGCTAGTATTTTGTGCTGGAATTTCATCATATGAATTTGGTTTCATTTTGAATTTGGTATCTTAAAAAAAAAAAAAACAAATAGTTTTACCCCTGGGGAAAATAGTTTTGTTTCAGAATTATACAGATACTTTCAGAGAATTTTTGCAATAGCCAGCAGCCTTTGGGAAAGTAGCAGTGTGCAGAGAAACTTTCCTAAAAACTGCTGTTATTTAAATTTGTCTTCATTCTTTAATTGCTGCCCTGGAACCTTGGAGCAATAATTTGCTCTGAAAAAGTTTGTTTTTTCGGATGGTAAATTAAATCTTATTGTATGAAATTTCTCTTTATCTCCCTTTAATGTTTATTTTCAGTGATTGTATTTAAAAACCATGTCATACGTGACTTTTCTTTTTTCTCTTTTATAGCAATGATCAAAGCTGAAGAAAGCAGGTAAGCAATTTTGAATATCAGTATAATTTACAAATTTGGTATCTCCTGTATATAGCATTCTTGTTTTAGCTATTTGTTTTATAGTATGAATAGTATTTAACATGAGTATAGTATGAATAGTATTTAACATTGATATCTTTGGAGGATTGGGAGCAGGGAAAAGGATATTTACTCAAGATATACAAATGACACTTTACTAGACAGTGATCGTTGGAATTTGGATTGCATCCTTTGAATTAAGAAGGCTGTGTTATAGAAAAGTCCAAAATTCAGTTTGATTTAATTTGGGAATAGATGAAATATATATGTCTTCCTGTATTCAGGTTTCCCTTTTAATATATGAAATGGATAAAATTTAAACTTCTTACAGAAATTTATGATCTAGGCCAAATTTTATGATGTATAATACAATCTGATAGTAGGGCATTTTGTGGACAAAAACAATTACTGGGGTTTTGGAAGTGCAAAGTGTTGCATGAGTCCCTATCCTATATTATCCTGAATGTTTGCTCCATTAAATCAAAGTAATCCAGTTTCATTCTGTGGTTTTCATCTTTTCAGATGGCTTATAGTTTGCCACATTGCCTTTCTCCCTTTTATAGTTTCTCTTAGTTATTTGATTTTTTAATAAAAACTAGTATTTTTTGGCTTTCTGATTATTACTTAATGAGATGACCAGTTTTTGTTGTTGTTTTTTTAACACATAGTAAGCAAGAAGAGTGCACCACAACATCAGCAGCCCCGGTTCCTACAACAGAAATTCCGACCACTATGAGCACCATGGCTGCTGCGGAAGCTGCCGCCGCTGTTGTTGCTGCTGCAGCTGCTGCCGCTGCTGCTGCCGCTGCCGCCAACGCCAGTGCTTCCACCTCTGCTTCAAATACTGTGGGCGGAACTGGTCCAGTTGTTCCTGAGCCTGAAGTTACTTCAATTGTTGCTACCGTTGTAGATAACGAGAATACAGTGACAATTTCAACTGAAGAACAAGCACAACTTACTAGTACTCCTGCTGTTCAGGAACAGAGCATGGAAGTATCCAGTAATACTGGAGATGAAACAGCTAAGCAGGAAACTGTAGCTGAGTAAGTTTAGTAACTTTTTGTAGATCAGTACCAGACTTCATTAATGCAAGAAATTGTCAGCTCACGTGATGGCCATTGAGTGTTTAAAATTTTTTTGTGAATCAAAACATGAGCCTTTAGATAATGAATCATTATCTAAAATAATCAAGGCTGAATTTTGTGAGGTCATGCTCTTAAACTGTTGAAAACTAATCCTCAGAAGGTTTAGGAAGCAGAGTTCAGAGGTAGAGGGTGAGGTACAAATTTAAAGCGGGGGTACTAACCACCTTAGTAAACAAGATATGTCAGTTCTGGAGCCGTAATTTTACTAGGCCCCCCTAGTAACTGAATGTTTCAGGAAAAAACTCTATTACCTTTATGCCTTTATTAAATGTGTAGGATTCATATAGGAGAATTTATTCTGAAGTTGTAAAATTTAACCTCAGTAGTGAACACTTACTTAGGGGCGCCTGGGTGGCTCAGTGGGTTAAAGCCTCTGCCTTCGGCTTAGGTCATGATCCCAGGGTCCTGGGATCGAGCCCCACATCGGGCTCTCTGCTCAGTGGGGAGCCTGCTTCCCCCTCTCTCTCTGCCTGCCTCTCTGCCTACTTGTGATCTCTCTGTCAATCTGTCAAATAAATAAATAAAATCTTTAAAAAAAAAAAAAGTAGTGAACACTTAAATAACGAAAACATTGCTTTTCTAAGTGAAGCAAATGCTTATTTAAATTATAAAATGTTTGAATTTCCCTCTAGTTTTACTCCCAAAAAAGAAGAGGAGGAAAGCCAGCCAGCAAAGAAAACCTATACTTGGAATACAAAGGAAGAGGCAAAGCAAGCATTTAAAGAATTATTGAAAGAAAAGGTATTGAAGATTTTTTTATATGACATAATAATTATCTAATAAAGTTATTGTTTAGTGCAGTCAGCACCTTGATGCCCTTATTGAAAATAGTAATTTTATAAACTGTCATAACCAAAAATGAACAAAATTTCCCTTTTTTGAAGAATATTTTTATGAAACTGATTTTCACCAAAAAAATTCTTGTGTACAAAAAGAAATTCTTGTGTACAGCATACTATACAGTACATTCTACCTCTGTATTGTTTTTATTCATAAAAATTGTTTACCTTTTAACCAAAGGTCTTAAGAAAAGTACTCTTGGGGCGCCTGGGTGGCTCAGTGGGTTAAAGCCTCTGCCTTCAGCTCAGGTCATGATCCCAGGGTCCTGGGATCGAGTCCCGCATCGGGCTCTCTACTCAGCAGGGAGCCTGCTTCCCCCTCTCTCTCTCTGCCTGCCTCTCTACCTGCCTGTGATCTTTGTCTGTCAAATAAATAAATAAAATCTTAAAAAAAAAAAATACTCTTGCTCTGTTAAACATCAGTTTAAGTTTTCTTTTTAGTTTACATGTATATTACCCAGGTTTGCCTTTGTTCAGTAAGAAATTATTAGACCTCTTTCAAACTTGAGCAAAGGGAAGTGCTTGATGTTTGCAGTGAGTATTATACTTTATTTCCTGTTGTATGACTTTTACAGTATTTGTGCAAAATTTTAATTATGTCATTAAATGGTTTTCAGCGGGTACCATCTAATGCTTCATGGGAACAAGCTATGAAAATGATCATTAATGATCCACGATACAGGTAGCACTTAAGGTTTTTAATTTATTTTTCCAACCCTAGCAAATTAAAAATCATGTAAAATAGTATAATTTTTAATTTTCATTGTCTTCTCTTAGATACCAGTAACTTGTTTTATGTCAGATATGAACCAGAAAAGCCGAAAGGCATGTCATACAATTTAAGTACAGATGAAATTAGAAGTTTCTTAAAGTAGAAATTATTTCCTGTAATTATTAATTTTTAGTATTTTAATGAAATTTTCATAATTAGTGAATGAAATCATTTATTTTTTTCAAAGCATTGACATTTGATCATCCTACCTTCATTTACTCTTACATGGTATTTTTTTCAATTTAGTGCTTTAGCAAAGTTGAGTGAAAAAAAGCAAGCCTTCAATGCTTATAAAGTCCAGACAGAGAAAGAAGAAAAAGAAGAAGCAAGATCAAAATACAAAGAGGCTAAGGAATCCTTTCAGCGTTTTCTTGAAAATCATGAGAAAATGACTTCCACAACCAGATACAAGTAAGATTTTTAGTAATGCACGGTGTATGTTTACTGCACTGTTTCTGTGTCAGACGTTTTTGCCAAGTGTAGTAACTAATCAAGTATGGATGCTCATTAAAGCTAAGTAACTATGAATTGGGGCAGTTTCATAAGGTACAAGGTAAATCAGTGTTAAATGTGGAATTTAACTTTATATACTTACTGATTTATTAATTAGAGACTAAAATAAAGGAGGGGTAGATTCAATGTAATAATTAAAGCCTGCCTTCTTTCTGCTTAATACAAGAACTGAAGGGTGCCTGAGTAGCTTCATCGGTTAAGCATCTGACTCTTGATCTCAGCTCAGGTCTTGCTATCAGGGTTGTGAGTTCAGGCCCTGTATTGGGCTTGACACTAGGTGTGGAGCCTACTTAAAAAAAATACATATATATACACACAAACACACAATATATATACACACATACATGCATATTATATATTAATTTGAAATTTAACATTTTTGCAGTAAGTTAAGTTCATTTTCCATATGTACTTTCTTGTTTTCCTGAGTTTTCTAGAAAAGCATTGGCAAAGATGCTTCATTTCTTTAAATAGTCCAATTGTATATATTACCTAAATTTCTGGCAACTTTTTAAAGTCTGTAATTTAGTTCCATGGACAGTTCATTAGTATCTGTAACTACCCTAAGAAATAAAATCTTGACTACAAAACATGGCTCAATTAGAATTATCTGCTCCTTGGGTCACCTGGGTGGCTCAGTAGGGTAAGTGTCCAACTCTTGGTTTCACCTCAGGTCATGATCTCATGGTCATGAAATGGATACCTGCATCAGGATCCTTGCTCAGCTGAGCATCTGCTTGGGATTCTCCCTCTCCCTGCCTCTCCCTTCCTCTCTCCCCCTCCTCATCCCTCTTTGTCTTGCTCTCTCACATAAATACTTTTTATTTTTTTTTTAAGATTTTATTTATTTGACAGGGAGACGACAAAAGAGGGAACACAGCAGGGGGAGTGGGAAAGGAAGAAGCAGGCCTCTCACTGAACAGGGAGCCCGATGTGGGGCTCGATCCCAGGACCCCAGGATCATGACCTGACCTGAAGGCAGATGCTTAATGACTGAGCCACCCAGACGTCCCTCAAATGAATAAATCTTAAAAAAAAAAAAGTTGGGGCACCTGGGTGGCTCAGTGGGTTAAACCTCTGCCTTTGGCTGAGGTCATGATCTCAGGGTCCTGGGATCGTGTCCCGCATCGGGCTCTCTGCTCAGCAGGGAGCCTGCTTCCCCCTCTCTCTACGCCTGCTGCTCTGCCTACTTGTGATCCCTGCCTGTCAAATAAATAAATAAAATCTTAAAAAACGAATTACCCACTCCATCTATAGGGAGGAATGGAGACCTAAGCTATTTTGTTCATTTTCTATTATTTATCCAAGAGTTTTCCTGTATAATATACTCATGAACTCAGAGTGTTCATTGGGTGGTTTTAAGCTTACCATAAAATTAAAGTAGCTTAAAATTAATTTTTATTAAGTAATATAGATTAACGTTTAATTTTTTACTAGAAAAGCTGAGCAAATGTTTGGAGAGATGGAAGTGTGGAATGCAATATCAGAACGTGATCGTCTTGAAATCTATGAAGATGTTTTATTCTTTCTTTCAAAAAAAGAAAAGGTATTATTCATTCTTAGTATTTATAGATAAAATAAGATATTTCTTCATTCTGATTAGGAGTTATTTTATGACATGTCCATTTTTGTTGTTTGCTTTATTTGATTTATGTGGTGTAGCAGATCTCTTTATTAGAAATTAGATTTATAAATGGATAGCTCCTGTAATAGTACTGATGTGGACACACAAGGTGCAGATTTATTCAGCTGTTACTTGAATTGTCATTAATTGGCTATCTTCTCCCCACTTTGAAAGATACTTTTTTTTTAACTCATTAGGTTTTTAAAATACTCGGTAATTTTGTTTGTAATGCATTTATGTAAGTTTTCTATAGAAAAATGTCAGTAAATATAATTGTTACCACTAAAATGTGCTTGCAGGATAGTGTTTTAAAACACCTAATACCTATTTTACTATGCAGTAAGTTATGTGTTATTCAGTCTTAAGATACATAGAAATATAAGTGTTAAAAGAAATTTGAACATAACTGAAAGTGGTTGAAGACTGTGGAATTTGCCTTTTGTGTGGCTTGCTTATCGTAACTTTAGTTTTCAACTCCTGTCTATAATGCATAGTTATAGGAAGAGAGATTTATGGAGTTGTTGGGGAGATACGGTTTCCAGATTCCAACTTCTTAAAGAGAGGTTAAAAAAAAAAAAAA
>RCUC01139694.1:0-96763 GCA_003697995.1 Taxidea taxus jeffersonii
AAAAAAAAAAAGGTTTATTTATTTAAGGGGCTCCTGGGTGGCTCAAGCAGTTAAGTGTCCATCTTTGGTTCAGGTCATGATCCCAGAGTCCTGGGATCAAACCCCCTATTGGGCTCTTTGCTTGTGGAGAGTCTGCTTTTCCTTCTGTCTGCTGCTCTGCCTGGCTTGTGCTCTATCAAATAAATAAATAAAATCTTTAGAAAAAAGATTTGAGAAAGAGCACATAAGTGGGAGAGGCAAAGGGAGAGCAAGAGAGAGAATCTCAAGCAGACTCCATGCTGTGCATGTAGCCCTAAGTGGGGCTCAATCCCATGGTCCTGAGATCAGGACCTGAGCCAAAACCAAGAGTTGGAAGCTCAACCGACTGAGCCATCCAGGTGCCCCCAAACATGATTTTTTTCCAAAGTTGTTTTGGTTATTCTAGTTATTTTGTTTTGCACTCCCATATAAATTTTAGAGCAACTTTATTAATTTCTATCAAAAAAGCTGCTGGTATCTTGATTAGGATTGTGTTGTACTGTAGGTTAATGTGGAAAGAAGTGACATCTTAAAAATGAGTCTCCCAATCTGTAAACATGACATAGCATCATACCATACAAACAAAAAATATCGACCATTAGATTTTCTTTAATTTCTGTCAGCAATGTTTTATGATTTTCAGTGTACAGTTATTATACACTTTGTCAAATCTGTCCTTAAATTAAGTGGTTATTTAGATTAGGGGTCAGCAAACTTTCCCTATAAAGAGCCAGACTGTAAATACCTAACAATCAAACGGAGTCCCTCAACTATTCAATGCTGCCATTGTGGTGTGAAAGTAGCCACAGACAGTATGCAAATGAAGGGAATTGGCTCTGGCCAATAAAACTTTATTTACAAAAACAGGCAATAAGCCAGAGTCTATCCACATGGTATAGTTTGCAGATCCCTCATGTAGGTCAAGCTATTTTCTTAACAAATTCAGTTTTCTAATGAAGTGCTTCATGAATGGATGAATAAATTGGTGGCTGTAGGGCAGGTAAGGGTCAAACACTGACTGAAATGGGTCATTTCAGTAAGCTGTGACCTTTAGAGTTTTCGATTTAGGTGTTTGGAATAATTATAGACCATAGTAGTTATGAACCTAGTCAGGCAAAGAACTGAGTCAGACAGAAGAACCACTCTGTCTTTACTTCCATCCTGAGTTTGCTTTTATTAGGGAACAGGGGCTTTGCTTTTGCTAACCCATAGCTTTTCTGGAAGAAGAACGGACCCCAGTGTGAAACTTTGTTTTGGTTTCATCTGAATTTGTGCTGTCAATCCCTCCTTGCTCCAGCATACTCATCCCTGATAAACTACATCTGATTTTAGCAGCCCACGGAAGTCATATGTCTTGTCTCTTAATGGAACATCTTAATGCTGGTATCTAATTTCCCTATAGAGTCCCCAAAGATTTTCTTTAATATTCTGAAGATGGTGAAAGAAACTGGCTTAAGAGCTTATTGTATAAGCTTGTGGTTTGTTGTTAATTAAACTCAAGTCATGTGTGCAAAATAACAACTTGGGGTAGACAAGCTGGTTTCAAAATAAGCAAAGGATTAATGTCAGACCTCAGCATTGCTAGATTCCTCTTAGACAACTTACTTTCTTCTCACATTGTTGAGTTTCATGTAAAAAAAAAAAAAAAGAAAGGACAAGAGAGACAGAGACTGACAGAGATAGCAAGTAGAACTCAGAAAATGAAGTATTGCCCCATAATACTGTCACCCTATGGCCTAAATGCTCTACCTAGGAGAATATGTGAGCAAGTTCAGAGCTGACCATAGCCTGGGCCCTATGTAGCAGTGCCCCAGCCTGTAGCTTTGAAGTTAAAGCCTTCAGACTGACCCTCGGGGCCTCTGCTACAAGGTTGGGGCGGGGGGACCAATTAGTGCTATCAGCAGTGATGATTTTGCATCCCACTAGGAAGCCTTTAGTGAGTGGGAAAGGAAGCTTTCTGCTTTCAGTTACTACCTGAGTCTCTGAGCTTGGTGTGGGTACCCAGAGTTCTGAGATTTGGAGGATATCTGCCACCTCTGAGCTCTCATTAAGCAAGTTTTTGCCTGTTCAGACCCAAGTCAGAAATTGTTTTGTAACGTTCAAGAGACAGGTACTGGCAGGGAGAGGTGGGAGGGAAGATGGAAGGGCAGAAGTTGACCTTTATCAATTACAGAGGCAGATTTTTGTTTAAAACAAAAAAATGTATCCTGTGTTTTAGATTTGTGACAGACCAGTTTCCAGCTGTTCCTTATTTCTACAATGGTAGCCAGAGAAGGCTCCTTCCAAAATGAAGTATAAACCATTAAATTCTAGTACCTAAAGCAGAGAGCACATCTGCTCTATTTGTCACTGCATACTCAACGCAAGGCAGGGTCTAAGGTACAACAGGTATTATAGATATTAAAAAATGTGTTAAATGAGGGGCACCTGGGTGGCTCTGTTGGTTAAGCATCTGCCTTAGGCTCAGGTCATGATCTCGGGGTCCTGGGATTAAGCCTGAATTGGGCTCCCTGCTCCCTCTCCCTGCCCCCCTCCCCAATGATTGTGTGTTTGTGTGTGTGTGTGTGAATGCACAATGCACTCTCTCAAATAAATAAAATCTTTTAAAGAATGTGTTGAATGAGTAAACAAAGTAAAGAAATATCTCTTGTAGGTTATTTCTGTCACAAAGTTTCTCATTAGTAAATTATAATAGCCCAACTTAGACAAATACATATCTAAATTTAAGGGGAAACTACAATAAACTATGAATGAAAAGTGGTGGAGCTATTCAATGATGCAGCCTAAGAATATATATTTATGAAATATTACATGATGTTACTATGAAGCTGACTATCCATTTGCTTCATTTAACTGTAAAGGTAACTTTGTACCTAGGAAACAGGGCTGGAGAGAAAACAATGAGCTGTGTTTGGGAGACAGGGTGGTGGATAGATTTTTGTTTTCTTCTTATTTTCCATATTTTCTTAGTGAACATTTACTATTTTTATAAGGAAAATACATTTAAAGAAATAATTGTGAAGAAATTTAAGAGAACAAAGAGGGTACTAAAAGACATCTAAGGGAGGATGTTTTGTTTTACAGAAAACTGTTTCCAGTGAAACAGAAATTGAAGTCATAAGTTATGTGGAAGAGTCTGGACTTGAGACCCTGGAAGATTCTGTGTTTTGATCGGCACTTTAACATTCTCAAAAATGAACTCACACTCACATGCCTCAGCGATAAGAAGAACAGGAACTGTTGTTTCTTGGCTAAGAGCTCCACATTTATTGAACATTCAGTTTAGCTGCAAGGCAATATGCTCAGACGAATCTCTTAAAAGCATGGATTCCTCCTCAAAAACTCCTTGCTTGCTCAGGGTGATTGATCAATCTGACTATTCTGCCATGTCTTTTCTTCCTACGCTGCAGGGTACCAACGTCTCACCTGCCAATCTCTGTGCTTTACGTTACTTACCTCAAACTTCTGTGCAAGAGACAGTTTTTAAGGCTGATGTCAACTGGCGGGGCACGCTTTATAGCTGAGGCTACCAATGATAACACTCAACTGAAATATCAGGGAGAAATCATTCTGCCCAGCCTGGAGTTAATTATGAACTTAGATTCAAGGCTGTCTTTCCTAGAACAAGTGGGAGCCATGGTACTTCCTCCCTCCCCCCTGAGTTCTAGAATACTTCTTCCAAGTCATGTGTGGGGGGTGGAGGGCTATCTATGATTTAAGAAGCATGATTTGAGGCAAACTCAATGTGAAGAGCTAATATATCACTCCATACCAAAGCAGAGAATAGGATTTTATTTGGGATTATAGTCTTGAAGGCAGCCTTGATATTCGGGAATATACTGAGAAAGGCATTAGAATTGGGTTGGGAAAGGGATTGTTCAATCAAGAAAGAACTTTCTGGAGAGATGTTTGCTTGCACATATAGAGCAGCTTGTCAGGTGCTGGTCAAGTCCATCCTACAAGCATCCTTTCAAACATCCCGATCTAGGCATCCTCTCGACATCTTCCTATAGGAGTCTGCATGTATACTGGGGGCCTTCATGATGGCCAGTGGGCTACAGATAGAACCAAGTGCATACAAGTGTGTCAAGGGCAGAGAAGAGGTAGGAGGAACAGTTAGTAATTGAGAGGACTCCAACAGTGCTGATGGAACCTGGCCCTGGAGTAGGAAGCTTAGGACAGAGAAAGGAGGTCACAGTGTTCCAAATCCCCTGTAGGGCAGCATACACTATGTTTTTATTGCTTGTTTCCAAGTATTAGAACTGAATGTTTGTGCCCTTCCCCCTCCAATTCATGTTGAAACTCTACACCCCAAGATGATGATATTAGGAGGTGGGGGAGGTAGTCTTTGAGCAGTGATTAGATCATGAGGGTGGAAACTTCATGAAGGGAATTAGTGTTCTTTTAAAGGGACCCTGGGGAGTTTTCTTTCCTCTGTGTAAAGATAGGAGAAGTTGGCATTCTGCAACCAGTACGAGGGCTTTTCCGAGAACGCTGCCATGCTTACACCTTGAACTGGGAACACAGACTCCAGAAATAAGAAATAAATCTGTTGTTTATAAGTCACCCAGAGTATGGTTCTTTGTCATAGCAGCCCGGACTAAGATGCCAAGGTTTAGGAACTACACCAGATACTTCACACACATCTCTAATCCTGAGAAGCCCACATCATTTGGATCACTGCCCCATTTTACAGGTGCAATCACTGAAAAAAGTGCTCAATGAAGGGTTGCATACCAGACTCAAGTGAGCTCAGCACTGTAGAAAAGACTGCTGGGAAAAAGTTGAAGCCTGCTTAGAGACAGGACCAAGATGGCATGGCCCATCACGGTGCTGCAATCACTGGCAAAATGATTATCTGACTGATCTAGAATCTCTGTGAATGGCGTTCAAGAACCTGTATTTTTAGTGAACATTCTGAAACTTGCCAGTGCATTAGAATCACTTGGAGGTATCATTAAAACAGGTTGTTGGGCCCCAACCTTGGTTTCAGATTGAGTAGATCTGGGGTGGGGTCAGAGATTCTGCATTTCTAGTAAGTTCCCAGGTGATGCTGATGTTTGTTTCCTAGTCACACTTCATGAACAGCAGCCCTGGGTGTTTCTGATGAATACCAAAATTTGAAAACCCACTACTGAAGGAGTAAGTGATGGAAAGGTCCTGCCCCAGTTAGTCCCCTTTTAGGGCTGATTGTTCTGTCTGAGACCTTTCAAAACCAGAACGTGGAAACCTAGGGTTATGGCCACTGTCTCTCTAGGAGGCTGGAAGAGAAGAAGGAAGCTGCCCCTAATCTGGGTGCGTCTTCATTTGTGGGTGTGATTCAGAGATGCCTCCCTCAACCCCAGCGGCCAGCCTTCACCTAGGTACTGAACCAGTACCACCACCTGGAGTGTGTTTCAGGAGGAACACATTGTAGATCACGAGGTCTCCCCAGTGCATTATGACCTTCCTCTTCCTCACTGCTCAGCTCCTACCCGTGTTTTGCAAATCCAAATCCCATGTCTCCTTCTCTGTGAAGCCTTCAAAAACAGTTTGGTTGATCCTGCCTCTGGGTTTTCATTCTGGGCTCCGGCCCCTCTCTTGGAGCTATCGCACTGTAGGACATACCATTCACAGTTTGGATGGCTCCCCAAAGTGTGTGCTCCAGGAGGATGGGGCTCATGTGAAGTTCATCTTTTTATCTGCAGGGACTAGGACCACTGGACCCTTTAAGCTGTCTTTCAAACCTGGCACAGATCCTTGTATGTAGTTGGGACTGAGTGATATTTGGCAGAGATCACCAAGGCCTATAATAATATCATGGAAAGGAAGACAAGTGTCTAATGAGAACATGATTGGAAATAACCAGGACACACATGTGTGCCCAACCATCTGGCTAGTGTTCCCTAGTCCTTTTTTTGCTGATGATGTGGCTAAGTAGTAATGTATAAATGCTGTCCAGAAGGAATTAGGCTTTGGATGTGGCATGTTTTAAGCAGTCTGTCCAGTTTTCACTAGCCTTGCCATGACAACTCAGAATGTGAACATTCTCTTACCAATAAATGCCTTCGTCAACAGGTCAATTAGACATTGGCACCCACCTCTTTCCATCACCCACTAGGACAAGAGAGAGGGCAAACTGTCTCTCAAAGAGCCTTCAGTCGAAAGCTCAGAACAAACAGTGCTTCTCAAAGACATCCTTTCCAACAAGGATTTTATTCTAATGTCTTTCTTTGGCAGTTGGAAATCTCTGAGTGCAGCATAGGGAAAGTGCTGGGGAGACCGGAGGGGGAAGTTCAGTGTGCCAACAGCACAGCCATCTGAGCCTTATTGAAATGCTTCAAGGCCTCAAGCTATTTATGCAGGCTGGGCAAGAACTCCACATGGGCAGAGAACATCCTGATTAAAAATCCAAACGTTTTCATGGTGAGACTTGTATGTGTCAGGACCATCTGTTGGTGGAATTAATAAACCTTAGGTGCTAATTTGTTAAAGAAAAAGTAGGTGTTTAGAAGCGAGAACAGAGAACCGAAAACAGTCTTTGGTGGCACGAGGCAAGGTGAAAAACCCAATTAGAACAGGATTTGGTGTTAGCCCAAGGATCTTTGTGACAATGACCGTGTAGCTAGTCCTGCTTCCACACCCTACAAATCAAGTTCCAGAATACAAACTTTTTTGAAAGCCATTTTTCAAAGAATATTATATTGAACCAAAAGACAATCTTATCTTTTGGCCAGTAGCCCTCTGTTTTAGGTAATACATGTGAACGTAAATTCACTTCAGAATGAGAACTGTGTAGCACAGAGGACGGTGAGTTGTCTAAGTTCACAACCGAACAGGAGAAACTTTCTTATTCCCTGCCCCCATATTCTCATCTTTGTCCCCAACATCGTCCTTATCATCTCTCAGCTAGGACCATCACAACTCAACTAAAATCCTAGCCTCCAGTATTGTCTTTTTTGGAAGGACCTACATAAAAGGCACATCTGCCTCCATCATCCCTTTCCAAGGCCCTCAGATAACTCTATCCCTTCAAGTTAAAGTTCCTGTCAACGCTAAGCCCCCTGGCACATGGGTCCTCAGTGGGTCCCCGGCCACATTCCCCAAGTAACGCCCCTCCCTAAGGAACACTGGGCTCTCTCAACCCTCCATGCTTCAGTGTAAGCTTTCTCCTGTGGACAAAGCCTTCTCAATCTTCCTCGTCATCGGTTGGCAGTTATCTCCTACATCTCACTCCTTTGCCACTAGGAAAACTCTGTGTTCCCCAGGTAACTTCCGTTTGATCCTATTTTACCACTTACTATACTATTTAAAAATTTTTGGTCTCATTTAAAGTGAAGACACGCTGAGGTCAAGAACAATGTCCTGCCTGTGCACTTAACCACCGAACTGTTACTGGCTGAATTTAGCTAGACAATGAAAAAGTGAATTTCTTAAAAAACGTAACAGAATAAAACTATGTATATTCACTTTAGCTCGAAGGAACGGAGCTCCACCGGGTGGACTCATGTATTAAAGCTGGACAGCGACAGCCAGAGAGTACACCATCACCAAAGCTTAAAACATGAAGTAACACGAACTCACAGTTTCCGTGGCTCTCCTTCCGGAAATGGCTCTCTCTACCTCCCCAGCCGGTCATCACTTGGGCTCCACCCAGCTCCAGCCGAACTTCCGGGAGCCGACCTACCTATTGGCTCGCAACAAATGAGTGGCAGCTGGAGCAAAAGCAGACCACGTGGCACACGTGTGTTATCTTAAAGTTCTAGTGGACTCTTTTCTCCACGAAGGTGTGTTATCAGGTTAGTTTCATTTATTAAAACTAAAAGCAAAGCGCTGTCCCTCTCAGGTGATGAAATGAAAGAAGACGTAAACCTGAGAAGGGGCGTGGGGAATTGGCGGGAAAGAAGTCAACAATGAAGTACTGGGGTCAGAGTTCAAAAGTCAACAAGTTTCTTCTTAAAGAGTTGGATGGAAAATATTTTCAGCTGTGAGAGCCATCTGTCCTCCGCTGCAACCACTCAGTTCTGCCATCATAGCATAAAAGCAGCCACAGACCGTATATAAATGAGAGTGACTGTGTTCCAATAAATCTTTATTTACAAAAACCAGGCAATGAGCCAGGTTTGGACTGTGGGCCAATATTTATCTGTAGATAGCTTAATGGATCCAAAATGTTACATTTGAGTGTGCTGTTTCTCTCTTTTTAAAGCAAAGCAACCAATTTGAGAAATATGTTTAATCAATAATCTTTCTATTGTGGGGGGCACCTCAATGCTGCCCTGGGTTGAGCATCCAGCTCTTGGTTCCAGCTCAGGTCCTGATCTCAGGGTTGTGAGGTAAAGCCGGTTAGGCTCTGCGTTCAGCACAGAGACTGCCTAAGAGTCTCTCTCTCTCCCTCTGCCCCTCCCTGTTGCGTGTGCTCTCTCTGTCTGTCAATTAAATAAATCTTAAAAAAAGAAAATCATTCTATGGAGGGAGGTGGTGGTGAAAAAAATGTGTTGTGTTTGACTGAACTTAACCTCGTTACAAATTGGTTTTGCAAGAAACGAGGGTCCAGAATTCTGTTCTTACATTTATCTGTTCACACGTTTTACACCATTTGCAAATAAGTGTGTGTTTCTGTCACCTCCAGTGAACCCTGAAGAGGGAAGCTTTAATCAGATTTCTGTGGTTTTCCAGTGCCCAGCACAGTGCTCAACACATAGAAAGCAGTCGACATTTTAATTGTTGACAAACAAAAGAGGAATGACTGGGCCAATTCAACCTCTCAGTTATTTGGTCTCAGATATTTGGTTCTGAAGAGTGATAAATGGTACATAAACCTCATAATTTTTTTCCAACTATTTCTGTTATAGTTATGTTCTGGGCAACAAGCCCATTTTTATAATCCTTCAAAATATTTCTGGAATCCCCCTCCATACCTCAGAACCATGGATCTTTGGAGATTTGATAACACATCAGCAAGATCCTGGAACTTTGCATTAGAAATTAATTACATCAGTGAGAATGAATCCTCCCTCCATGAGGTTGCCAGGCTTAGCAAATAAAAATAGATGAAGCCCAGTTAAATTTGGATTTCAGATAAATTTTGAATGGGACATATACTATAAAATTATTGATTTTTTAAAATCTGAAATCCAAGTTTAACTTAGACTTCTGTATTTTATCTGGCAACTTGGATCTTGCAGGATAGCCTATTTGAAAAATAGCTCTGAGAATGCTCGAGGTCCAGTACAAGAAACAAGCAAAAAGCACCATTTGCAGTTAAAAAAAAATAATAGCCAAGCGGGGCTGCTTTGGAGCAGAGAAATCACCACACCTGAGCTATATGAGGTTTCCCTGCAAGAATCCTATACCTGGGATCTTGGCTTAAACCCCTGGTCACTTTTTAACAACTCATATACAACTTCCTGGGAAGCTCACCACTTTATTTCTTCTTATTGCTGTATGGCAACAAATATTCTGTCTGCCTATGTTCCTACCTACCTACCTACCTAGATATCTATCTAATGTTTTGAACTGGACTTGACTGGACTCAATCTACCAGCACCTCAATTACTGGTTTCCCTTATCAGCTGTGTGACCTGGGTCACACCACTATACCTCTTGGTATTGGCTCCCCACGTGTCAAATATGAATAATGAATAGTGACTCCACAACTAGGTTCACTTGCACAGAGATAGGCACATACCAGAAGTGTGATCGATGTCAGCTAGTATTCTCATTACATTTTTCCATATTGTGACAAAGTGCCAGTACTGGTCCCTTGGTCTCCCCCCCCACACACACACCATGGGACTTCAAGGCAGGTGACTTCACACTGGCCTTGGGGGGTGTTTCCATCTCCCTCATTCTGTGGCCCTCATGGGGTCTCTCTGCCACAGCATTGCCCTGTGCTAGAACTGTGCCTGGTACAGGGGGTGGCCACTAGTCCCTTCCTTAATGACCCACTGGAACCCCTTCAGGGACCTGCTCCTCTACATGGCTGTGCCCTGAATCTGCTCAGCCTCCACAACTCCTTCACCTCCCACATCTCACCCTCTGATGTGCTCTGCTTGGTCCTCACCTTTCTCCTCTCGCCCACTCGGTGTTCTGACTGCTTTCCAGGTGCACTTAAGACACTATCTCCTTATTCCCTCTTGTTCTTTCTTTTAGGTAAGAGTTATTTCTGGAGGTTGAAATGCACTGAATTAGGAGTTCTAAATTCCAGTCCTAACTTTCTAATCATCTGTGTTACTTTGTAGTAACAAAGTACTACAAACTGTTGTATTACCACCTCCTTACCTCCATTTCCTAAATGAAAAAAGAATAAACTGGTGTCTCCTGCCTCTTAGTGTGAAGAGCACTTTGAAAACTATAAAAACAAATTAAGCTATTACTCTTTGTTAGTTAAAATCCTAAGACGTATGTATCTCCTGGTAGAGTTTGTGTTGTTTGTAACAAGTGGTAAGAATATGTAGCAAAAAGTCAGGGTACAGCTACTGGGACTCTCACATTAAGATATCCCAGCCTTACAGACTCCAGACCTTCAGATCTCTTATACCGTTGATCTTTTTTTTTTTTTTTTAATACTTTCTCTCAGTGTGGTCTTTATTACTAGAGCTCTGCTAATCTACAACTGACCATAACTGTTGGTGATAAAGGACAGAGGATGAGTTTGTTTAAACTGTGAACTCTCTTGAGTATTGCAATTTACACTTGAGTCGAGGGATTGGAACATTTAAACTGCATAGGTCACAGCATGAGGGGAAGAGGCTTCCTCTTGGAAGGGCATATGGTAATCACACCCTGCCAGGAGGGCAGGGACTGAGCAAATTATGCCACATGGTGCCAGATACTCCTCCCCTTCTAGCTTTGTTCCTGTCAGCAATGGGGGAGGGATATAGGCCTGGTACTTGAGAAGTACAGTTAAGAATCACAAGCAGATTCTAACCTTAAGATGCTCTCTGTGTACTGGGAAGAAGACATGAACACAGTGATTTAAATACCAGTGCCTGGGTGGCTCCGTTGGTTAAATGGCTGCCTTCAGCTCTGGTCATGATCTCAAGGTCCTGGGATCCAGCCTGGCATTGGGCTCCCTGCGCAGTGGGAAGTCTGCTTTTCCCTCTCCCACTGCTGCTCTCCCTGCCTGTGCTCCCTTGCTCATGCGTGATCTCTCCCTCAAATATATAAATAAATAAATAATAGATAATGGGATGATAGACAAGTGTGGGTAATGATGAGGTGTCCTGGAAGTCAGGCAAACGAGATGGAGAAACTGAAGACTTTGTGGAAAAACTGGCATCTGAGTGAGGACTCTGCTGCCTAACTCCTTTCATAAGTATTAATATTATTAAATATTTTTATTTTATTAACATTGTTATTTAAATAACTATTTATATTAAGACATAAAAACATTTAAATAAAAGGAGATCATGGACATATGTGTTGAGTTCAACTCATTTTGGCTATGGGAAGCATTGACATTCTTTGTCTGGTTTCTGTGATTATCTCAGTCGCTTGAGAAGAAGAACAGTAAGTGATCTATAAAATTTTTGCCAATGTTTAGAGAGCTGTGCATTTAGAACTTTATAAACTTTATCCTATATAATAAGTACCAGTGGTCAGAATGCATTCCAGGTGGTCAGATTCCAGAATCTATATTCTTAGATACTGTACTAAGTGGCCTGTGTAAGGTCCAGTGTCCTTCATTTTTGAAGGAATAATTTTGGGTGTGCCTAGAAATGTACTACAAGTCTTTCATTGTAAAAGGCTTGCTCCTCACTGTAGTTGGCCAGAGAATTGTTTTAATTGTAACAATAGGAAAATGGTCAATTCTTGATTATCTGTGTTACTGGAGGAGAACAGAGGCATGGATAATACAATACAGCATATAGAAATCACCTGATGGTGATTACATTACATCAAGTTACCTTAAAATTTACACATCATTTTAGTAGCTAATTATGTGCTATTTATGTACTTTTTATACTCCATCACTCAACATTCAATGTTCTTTGAGCGTACTTTGCAGAAAGGTAAGGGTGGTGGGAGGTTAATCAGGATTGAACATTGCTTCCTGGATATAAATAACCAAAAATCTGATGGTAGGAATAACTCAGTAATTTTATCTTCAGTTAAAAAGCTTATGGCAGCTCCAATCTCACAGGCTGGAAGAATTCTGAGCTCACCTGAGAAATGAAATTTATCATTCATGTCTTCTACCTCCATGCAAAGATGCTGTTTTGTACACAGGGTGTTTGAGCTCTGCAGGAACACTGAGAGAATCCAATTATCTGGCAAAATAGAATTTCCTCTTAAACAGATACATCACAGGTGGATCAGGTGGATTACACACACAAAAAGAAGGTAGGAGTAAGCAGTTGAAAGAGTTAAATGACCAAAGCACATAGGCCCCTTCCACTAGTGCTCCTGCTTCAGAGTCACTGTCCCAGGTAGGAACATATTCCATGTGAGTCCAGTATTTGGGACCAGGGCCCAGGGAAGTCCCCTGGGATAGCTAAGCATACAAAGTGTGTTGCTTAGATCTTCCTAGCATTTATTATCCCATCTCATGGAAACGTCATCTCACTTTTTCTTTAATAAGCTATGAGTACAGGTTTGGTATGGTCAAGGATAGGGATCAGAGTAGCACCAAGATAATAAACAAAAGCCAATTAATTTCCAGAAGAGCACTTGGAATAGAGTTTCCAAAGTTCCTGCAGTCTGGATTCTTAGAGTAGCCTGGTTCTTATTCTCACCAACGCTTGGCCATTCAGCATTTCCTTAGCTTGTGTGACCTAATCTGTGTCATTCCTTTTTGTTTGCTCAATTTAACTCAATTTTGTTTTCTGTTGCTTGCAACCAGTGATCCCAACTGCAACCACCTTGGAAGCCAACAAATCAGACAGGTGTGGGTGAAGGTGCCTACCATGCCCTTCCTAAAAATACCTTCAGCTCAGTTTGACTCCACTAATCCAGGTCCTCATTTATCAGATGATGAAGCAGAGAGATACAAAGGACTTTTTCAAAGCATAAAGTTTGAAGCCAGGCCTTCTAATGCTTTTCACCACCTAACAAAAGCAGTGACACAGTTTTCTCTGGTTGGGTCACTGTGGCACACAGGCAGGTAACTGATGCAAAATGCTACGTCAAAGACCCCTTCAATGAATTAATCAATGATTATTTATTGCAAGGCACTGTGCTAGGCACTATGGAGAGTACATGGAAGATAAGACCAAAGTCCCTGCCCTCAAGGAGCTTACAATCTAGTTGGGAAGACAAGGCATACGTACAAGGAAAATTAAGTAACAATACAGGAGTTACGTCAAAATGCAAGATAACAGTACAAGAGATTTCCAAAAGTAGTACCTGATTAATTACTAAATGAGTGGTATTGACAGGGCTTGTGGCTAATTCAGAGGAAGGACATCCTGAAGGGCTGAAGTGTGGGAAGACTTCACAGATAGCTGGGGCTGGAGCTACCCTAGGACGGTTGGGAACTGGGTGAGAAAGAAGAGCAGGGAGGGCATGTCAGGAAGGGTTAGCTGTACGATCAAAAGGCACAGAGGTGAGACCAAAAGCAAGCAGTGTTTAGGGGCCAGTGACGGCTCAGTATGGCTGGGTACAAAGTTACATTATTAGATTAAGAAGGGTCTTAAATGATCAAGTTTAGATTTTATCCTTCTAGCAATGGGGTGGAGGATACCTTAAAAGAACAGATATCCCTAAGTTAAACATACAAAAGACTTAGAAAATCAAGAGGAAATATTAAAGTTTGAGCTTCAGGATATTTATTTGTGGATTTTGACCCTCTGTGCTTCCAAAGAGGATTTGAAATGGTGTCTTCAGGGCTGTCAATTGCAAAGGGATAGCTCTGGGTCATCTAGCTTTGGATCATGGCCAGAGACTTTTGAGTCCCTCTATCATCTCAAATTATAACAAGGACAAGGGTGAGCTAACAAATTCCCTGACAGGCAGGCAGGAAAAATGCTCCCAAAAGACAAGTATCTTTACAAATGACAGAATATTTATTAACAATACCTTTAAAAAAAAGATTACATATGCTAGATCACTGGTAAATATCATTTACACTGGGGTTGGGAACTACCTGGGGTGTCATTTTTTTTCATTCATTTTATTGTTTTGTTGATTTTTTTGTGAGTGTGATTTTAAGTTCTGTTTTATTTTAACATAGAAGTAACCATATCAAACTAAGAGGAACACAGGTTGAAATACTGACAATATTTTTTCTGGTTACCGCCCTACTTTTTACACAAGTGGAATCCTGATTATGACTTTATTGGATAAATATAGCTAGAAGGTGGAAAAGTTAACTTATATTATTTGTAAGTAAAAATGACAAATTACAGGCAAATTTGAGCTCTCTGAGAAAGAAGAAAAGGTGGCAGAGTGTTTACATGTGAAAATTTTTATAGAAAATTTCATTGCCTTTTATATGCACCGTCCACAAGTATCAGCTTACAAAACCTCCCCCATTATAACAAATAGTTCTTTTCAAAAGAATATGGTTTTTTTTCTGATATTGTCATTTTCCAATGTGTGATTTTAAGACTTAGAAGGTAAAGCTTACAAAGCAACTAAGCTACCTACTGCAAAACAGGATAATCATCAAGATAACATACAGTTATACTAAAGATCTTTTATCATGTCATGAAAATATTCTTTGTGGTGACTATTTGCTGAAATAGGAGAAATTTGCCAAATTCCATATATGATTTGATTCAAAAGAAGGACTCTATTATTAAAGACATACACATATATAAAGAAATTATGACTCCATCAACAGAGAATTACCTTTTAAAAAAATGTACATTCAAGACAGATACATTTAAAGATAGTAAAATTATCTTTTATCCTCTGAAAGACTTGGTTGACTATAGTCACTTTTGGCCTATGTTACTACTGGATATGTAACTTCAAATTTAATGTCTAAGATAATGCTACTACAAAGACAATGCTAACTTAGTTGAGTGAAAAGAAAGTATTACTGTACAATGCTAAATTCAGGGATGGGAATATTGCACAAGGTACCTCCTGGGCAGTTAGTTTAGGTTTTGAATTTACAGCCATTACTGAAACCATCTCAATTTGCGTTGAACTACGAAATTCACAACAGGGTGGGAAAATATATTGTACATGTTGAAAGGACTTGATTCAATGCATTAACCATCCAAAAAGTCATTTACATACAGTAGCCTTGAGTTACAGACCAAATCTTCAGCTCTTCTGCCACTGAATCCTTGTAAAACTGTACAAGTAGTTTGTAATTTATTTACCAAGATGAGTTTCAAACTCTTTCTCTAAAGGAAATATTTTCAAATAATAATTGTATGATTGTGTTGCCCATAGCATTTTACAGCAGAGGAAAAAAATCAATATCTACATTTCATGTTAACTTTAAAAAATTCTATAAAACACTAAATATATAATAAAAAATATGCATATAAGGACATATGTAAACTGCTTTGGTAACATCATATTACAGATGTCTTCAGTGCATTGCAGAGTTTCCAAAGAAACTTCAGACAAAGCTAGATTTGCTTTGAGGAAGTACTGTATAATGCCATTCCTAAAGAAGCAAAAAACATTTTTTTTTCCAGTAATAAGATGTACTTGAACAACAATATTACTTAGTACTGGGTGTCATCAAAACAACTAGCTAAATGTTGCTTATATTATAAACAGCAAGTCCTTTAGATAACTTTTGTCATAAACTGGACCTAGCTGTGAGGGAAATCATGATCGTGCTGATGGCTGACAGCGTACATGCATTTGATGTGGAAGGTCCAGCTCCTCTTGCATAGGCATCTGAAAAGAAAGAATAAATTCACTCACTGTTGCTTCACCCTGGCTCCAAAGGAAAACAAGGCCACAGGGTTTTAGACAGTAGCAGAACTGGCCAGATCCTACCAGAAATAACAATTTCCTAATGACTTTTTAAAAAATTTTTATTTATTTGTCAGAGAGAGAATGAGAGAGAGCACAAGCAGAGAGAAAGGCAGGCAGAGGGAGAAGCAGGATCCCTGCTGAGCAAGGAGCCTGATGCAGGACTCATTCCAGGACGGTGGGGTCATGACCTGAGCTGAAGGCAGATGCTTAACCAACTGAGCCACTCAGGCACCCCTCCTAATGACTTTTTAATATCCGTACTCTGACTCCCTAGCCAGGAACCTAAGAGTAAGTTATTGCACATCTCTCGAGGTCTGCTGATGCATTTACAAAATGAGGATTCTACATTTAACATGAGAAGGAACTTCAATATTACTAATAACATTACTAATAAATGTTATATCAATGATGCAGCAAAATAAAAGTTGCTCTTCTCTTTTTAACTCTACCTTTGCACTGGGCATAGAGCCATGGGACACTGGATTCTTACACAAACTATAAGCAAATCTGGTATTGTTTTTACGTTATTTAACAGATGAGGAAATCAGGGCCCAGAGGAGTAAGATACTTGTCTGAGATCAACCAGTTAGTAAATAGCTGAATTGGGATTCAAACCCATGTCTGCCTAAATATATCCTTTTTTCCCAACAAAATAATCTCAAGCCTTTCAAATAAAACTCTTTCTTATAGGTCTTACATTTGTCATAGTAACACTTACCAATTGTTATTTGAGGTTTCTTCAAGAGTGTAAGATCTTTGACCAACAAAGTAGACAATGTTTTGAGGGATAGAACTTGTTTTTTTCACAATTTTATGCTTATCATCTAATATCAATTAATTATACCAATATAATTGCTTAAGATTTGTTTTTAGAATGAATTAAACCAAGAATAACCAATCTAAAAAAAAAACCCAAATAATCCTTACAATGATAAGAAAGTATGAAGTTAGATTTCTTTTTAAACAGAGTGAGATAAATTAACCCCAAACAAACCCCAATATTGTGTTTCTGTGACTTGGTGATTACTTCCACATCTCTAGTTCCTTTCAACAGAATTTAGAGCCCTTGCCTTAGTGAAGTATAGAATCCAATTCTGCCCAGTTTTTTTTTTTTTTTTTTAAAGACATAAGTGCTGGGATGCCTGGGAGGCTCAGTCAGTTAAGCGACTGGCTTTTGATTTAGGCTCAGATCATGATCTCAGGGTTGTGAGATTGAGACTCCTAGTTCCAGAACTTTTCCATCACCCCAAATGGAAACCCAGAATCCATTACACTGCAATTCATACCACTGGCCAGCCACTACAAGTCACTGATCTGATCTCTGTCTCTATGGATTTGCCTTTTCTGTTGTTGGTGGTTTTTTTTTTTAACAAATGAAACCATGCAATAAAAAATAATATTCTGCTGAGATATATGCAAACATATATATATATAAAACATATATATGTATATATATAAAACAGGATTGACTGTTTGCTCAAAAAAGAATATTCTCACACCGTTCTATCTTTGTTACTAAAGATAATCTTGACTATATTTAGACGTGTGTATTTATGTACATGTTACATACACACATTCAAAATTAATAATGTCAAGTTCAAAATATTTTCAGCCACAGACACTGAGTTACACTGTTTTGCTAAATACAAATTGCCTCAACATTTTAAAAAACCCTTTGCTTTTTTTTCCTGAGTTATGCTTTTAACTTTCTGAGTGATAGTTTTATAGTTGTTATAGATGCACACGTGTCCACACGGGAAAACCAGTGTGATGGATTTGAGGCTGCTTTAATCTGATTTTTGATTGGCAACTGATTAAATCAGTCAAAACTAGTCAAATTGCCTTTTTTACGAAACCACCTGTGATCAGCAAACATCAGTTGTCTGATGAAAGGGGACAGGACTGACCATTGTTACAGAAGCCTTTCTTTGTGGGCTTTACTTTGTCCAAGCCCGAACACACTGGGAAGACAGAGGAAAGCCAGCAGGCAGGGGGAGGAGGAAAAAGACACTCTTACTTGATATCTTTGGAATTCGAATTTGTTCACTGCTGCTGCCGTCTCCTCCATCACTGAATGGCTTAATTTCTATTATGTAATCTTCATCAAAAGGCAAAGAAAGCTCCACTGATGTTTTATTTGTCTCAATGACAGATGTGCTGCTTTGTCTGTTCCATCTGTACAAGACCTGCCAATACAGAAAGAACAGGTTTCACCTGCTGTCCTCACAAAGGCCCCAAAGATGGAACATCCATTGTTCTCACCTCTGGGCACCAGCAAAATGTGGGAACGCCGAGGCGGTCAGGCTGCCCACACACCCCTGGGAGCCTCATTTATAGTAAGGGGCACGTCTGCAGTCACCGTTTCATTATGAGGAACGAGTGTACAGGACACTGCAGCATGCGGATGGAGGTAGCATCTGTCAACCAATGCGCCGTGTGGCCTCACAGAACCTCTGGAAGGCTCAGGTAACACACCTGGAAAACGACTTCTTCTTGGAGGCCGCATAGAGCTCAGTCACATGTGAGGGGCTTTGGCATCAGAAACAACTTGGCCACTGTGGGACTACAGTCCTCTTTATAATCTGAGCTTCAAACAATGAACCCACCTTGCTGGGCTGTTTTCAAGATTGCGCGAGGATTGCATATTAGTGAAGGACTGGCTCAAAGGAAGCATGTTTATGATGGCTTAAAGGGAATGCAAGATAAACATACTTGGCACAGGTGAGAAGTACAAGGCAGGCATCATACATTATTATTATCATCATGAAACCTCTGGAGAAAGCCCATTTCAGCACAGGGAGATGATCTCCGAAAGGCAAGGGCAGTAACCCCCTTGTCCTCCCTCTGGGACCCCCCTTCTGAGCTATGTGGAAAATAGGGAATATTCTGTGGCCATTACTGCCACTCCAGAAGTGTCTATAGCTTCAACCATCCCACTCGTGTTTCCCTTCTTGGCCTCCCCTGGATGGGAGTCTGGGTTGGTGGCTCATTTGATGAGGTTCCCAGCTAGGTCTCCTGAAAACACATCCCCCTGCCTGGAATTGCCTACCCCAATGGCCACCAACAGAAACAAAACCTAAAAGCCTGGACAAGCGCATCTACCTTTTTGGATATAACAACTGGGATGATAATTGTCCTGCAAATACTTTCTGATGTTGACTGTGACCTAAGCACCTTATCGACATCACCTTGTTTAACCTTCACAACAATTGGCAACACAGGCATTATTATTCCTTGCCGCAGATGAGAAAACAGGCTGGATGAGGACAAAGAGCAGGTACGTGGCAAGGTGAGAGCTCCTGAACCCCAACTCCAGTTCCTCCTCATAGTGAGAAACAGAGGGGTGGGTGATCAGTGTTCTCCACCCTGGCTGTGTGGCAGAAGCACTTGGGGAATGTGTAAAAAATACTGTCGCTCTAGCCTAGTGCTTCACAATAGGGTGGTGGAGGGGGAGGGACGATTTTGCTCCTCTCCCCCAGGGGGCATTTGGCAAAGTCTGCGGACAGTTTTGGTTGTCACAGGGGAGGGGTCAGGGATGCTGCAGGATATCCTGTAATGCAGAGGACAGTCCCTACGCTGAGAGTTATCCAGCTCAGACTGGCCAAAGTGAGGAGGCTCAGAAAGCCTGCTAGAGCCACACTCCAGAGTTAGACTCCAGGGACGTGAGGTTGAGGCGTGGTTTCTGGGAAAAAAAAGAGTTTGATGTGATGTTACTGTGGCTGAAACCCTGGATTAGGTAAGGGATTTGACCTGAATGTGGATCAGAATTGCCTGGAGGGTTCATTCAAACACAGATCACTGGACCCTACCCCAGAGTTTCTGCCTTAGTAGTTCTGAGGTTGGACCTTAAAAATCTCCATTTCTAACGAGTTCTCTGATAATGCCAAGCCCTCTGTTCCACCATTAGCCCACATTTCAAAATTCTGATCTGCTGAAGTTAGAGATGTTAAGACCCACTCCACTATTGCAATAAAAACCAAACACACATAAAATTCAAGCAATTCCCTAAAATGGTATAGATCCCCATTTGTTCCCTGGCATTTCATCACCTTAATTTATATCTCTCTAATACAAGGTGGAAAACACAATTTCCTTAAGGTGGAAAGATTCATAAGCACCCCCCTTCCTCTCCAGAGCATCAGTTGTATCCAACTCGGCATCCCCTCGCTCATGATCAGGCTCAAATAAATCCTCAGGCACATTCAGGAGTGTCAAAGCGTCTCATCACGGCCCTTCAGGAACGTGGGCTGGCTGATGGGATGCAAGGGCACATCTGGCTTTGAGGAATAAATTGCGTCTTTGATTTACCTCTGGTCCTTGCCAGAACACACAGAATTCAACCAGTTTCAAATAGAAATCCGGGAGAAACACTTCCAGGAAAAAAACAGCTCTGTTATCAGCACGGCTTATCAGTCTTGTAATATTAGGGACTGCACTGGAACCTAAATAAAAAGCCTGTAAAACCTTTATTTATACCAAACACTCAGATCAGCTGACCTATTTGAAGGCTGTGCTTGCATTTCATATAATCCAGGGCAGAAGACAGGGGGAAAGGGCAGGTTTATGGGAGTAATGCAGGTTCATGCGAGTTAACAGTAGCAAACACAATTCAATGCCTACTTTGTGTTTGAATGCCATATGTTCTTTATTTTAATGAAAAGTAAGAGAAGTTTAATTTTTGTTCTTATCACATTAGACAGTATCGACAACCCGAAATTATTTCAGTTGTAGTCCATTTTTCAATGTCTGGGTGAAACATCAAAGTGGAGATTTATCCTAAGTTATCAAAGATGATGAGTTTTGCCTTGGGAATTGGAAGAGTGGCTAAAATGGAGCTGTTGGACCTCTGACTTCCTCAACAGATGTAGATCAATATATGAAGTGTCTAGACCATCAGTCCCCAAAAAAGTGAAGTCACCGCCTCCCAAAGGTGTGATTTCCTTGGACTTGAGTGACCCTCTGGGTATGGTGCTTAGTGCACAGTTCTGTGATTCTGTTCTTGCCACTGTGGTCCCTGGATATTTTGAAATCACTGAGACACTCCCATAATCAAGCTTAACAATAGGACTCTCAGCTACTTTCCCTCAAACTGCATTTTCTCTGCTCCTTGTCTTTCATTGGATGTCCTTGTATACTACAACAAACAACATTTAGGGGTTTTTATGTTCTATGGCTGTTCCCACTCTTTGGCTACAGCCATACATACCAGTGATCTGGGTTTCAAGATCACTACACCAGGGAGAAAGAGGCCCTAACTGTGTTATTTTGGCCTGTGCTTTGATTCAAAACACTATCTATGGAACCTGGCAGGGAACTCTCCACTTCACTGACACAGTCATACAGTCGGTGCCTGGAGATGTCCTCCTCACAAGCAATAAGAGCTTTGTCACCACCTGCTACCATATTGTGGGACACTGGGCTCTTCAACTTTGGGGAGCTGCACTGTGGCTTTGGAGGAAACTGCCTGACATCTTCAATGGGGCCAATGAACACTATATGTTCTAAGTACTAACACCATTACCTCTTGAGGTAGGCACTCTAATTCTGATTTCAAAGATGAGGACACTGAGACCTAAAGCTATTATGCAATTTGCCCAGGGTACTATGAATGGTAAAGGGTAGATTTAGCATTCAGACCCAGGCAGTCTGGGTTAATAGTCTATATTCTTAACTCAGCCTAGTTTGGCCACCATCTGTGTGAGAAAATTGTTTCCCCTCTCTGATCTCTGTCTTCAAGAATGCAAAACAAGGAAGTTAGAGGTAGAAAACTGATAGCCCATGGGTCACATCTGGCCTGCATATTTTAACTGTTTGGCTCTTGGAGAGTTTATTTTATTTTGAGTTAGGTGTCAATACTTAAAACCGTCCAAAAAATTATATATGAAAAAATGTTGGGTTCTACCAAAAAACTGGAAGATATAGCCACACTGTTTGGCAACAATATGCAAGAGCTCAAAAGCCACAGCTCCTTCTGGACAATGAGAAAGTCTCTAATTCATCAGTCTCTCATGCTTCCTGCTGTATCACACTGGCATGTGTGTACCTCAGGACCTTGGCACACCCCATTCACTGTGCTTTGAACACTTTTTCCCAGAGATCTATCTTTCTTCCTTTTTCATGGCCCATCTGAAATGTCCAAGCAAAAGTTCAGAGAAATATGAAGATACTAGAAAATGTCTCCTTAATGAAAGAGAAAATACAGTCCCAAGAGGTTAAATGATTTACTTGGAGTCACAAAATCAATAGAGGACCAATATGTGGGTCTCCTATCTCTTTATGCTATATGCTAGAAGACTCTGGGATCTTAGAAAAGGACCCAGTAAAAGGTCTGGAGATTAGTTTTTAGGGAATGTTTCTCCGTTGGTACAATACAAATCATGTATGAGGTGAATAAAAGAAAAGGAATCCATTACAGGGAGCCTTTTCCTGAATCTCTCTCTCTCTTTTTTTTTTTTTAAAGATTTTATTTATTTATTTGACAGACAGAGATCACAAGTAGGCAGAGAGGCAGAGAGAGAGAGGAGGAAGCAGGCTGTCCGCAGAGCAGAGAGCCCGGTATGGGGCTCGATCCCACAACCCTGGGATCATGACCCGAGCCGAAGGCAGCAGCTTTAACCCATTGAGCCACCCAGGCGCCCCTCTCTCTTTAATCTTAATACCCAAGGTTCTACCACCAAGTATGTCAACTCCCAATTCCAGCTTTGGTTTTATTAAGAACGTTCCAAGAATCCCATGCTTTTTAACTAGTTCCTGGACTAGTTAAAACTAGTTAAAATGCCTTTCTGCTATGCTCAACATCACTCTGCAAAAATACCACAAAACATAGCCTACAGACTGCTTTTGTCTGGCCTGCACTGTGCTGCCTCTAATGTCATGTACAGTAAAACAAAACAAGATATTACCAACTGCTTTTAATTGTGGCACCAAGGCTATTCACATTTTCCTTTCTAGCTCTTTAAAGTCAGGCTAGCACTCTGGGATCAGGCTAATGAATCTTCTACAAATTCCTTGCTTCTTTTTCTCTAAATAAATCTAACTATAGGAACATGAACAAAAATTATTGACCATTCATAATATTGCTGATTTAAAAAAAAGACAACCAGGACAAGCACAAAACAAAGCTGACTGGAGAGATGTTACAAATGTGGTTCTTCATGAGTCTTTGAAGACACAACTACAGGGTCTTCAACCATTATTGATTTACTCTGCCTGATTCCAAAGTTTGGTCAATTTTCTACATCTGCCTTATGCCACTCTGGGGACAAAGTTGCCCAGAGGGGCTGTAGGACGTCATCAGGGAAAGTGAGAACATAGTCATATGATTTCCTGAGAAGAGACTGTTCTCACTAACAGCAGGATTAGGGGCCTCTGCAAAAAAGAAATTACCCACTTTGTATCCTTTTACTTCCGACTCATTATCTAGGGCCTTCACTTGATCCCAATTCAGGATAATTTTGGAGTCCGATGAATTCCATATGATGTTTCCGGGGGGTTGACTTGGTGCTATAAAAAAATTAAGATATACGAAGTCACAGATTATTAAGTCTCAATGGATTCTGAGGAATATATCCTTACTAGAATTCAAGAGTGGAGGCAATTTAATGGGCTATTGCACTAATATGTGTCTTCAAGGTCACTAAAATCTGACGAGATACAGCACTGCAAATGGAAAAAGATTCAGTTGGTCGCCTAACATTTATATCTAAAAGAAGTAGCCCTTCCCAGTGAGGAAAAAAACATTTATCTTTCTGTCCTCTGGAGCAATGAATTTTGCATGGTATTCGGAAAGGTTCAGTTAAAATGCTAAGGTAAATTTGAATCCACATAATGATACCAATTAGTATGCAAATGATCATTGGGAGGTGGGGATGGGGAATGAACTGGGGATATGTCTGATGAATCCCTAAAATATTTCTGAGCAAGGATGTTCTTACGTGGCTTTCTGGTTGTCACATTGACCGTTGCGCTGGACGGGCCTGTCCCTGCAGTATTATATGCCTTGACAGCTAAATGATACAGCGCGCTGCTTTTTAAATTGGTGATTTTTGTTGATGTCTGATTTCCAATTGTTCGTATTTTTCTAGCATTTTCTTCCTTGTCATCATGTCTCCAGTATTTAACCTGAGAAAATAAAAGGGAAGGCCTTGGAAATCATACCTTTGGGGTTATTTTCAATGTCATCAGCTGATATTTTAAAAGATGCAGATTCTTACAAAGGAATTAATTTTTTATACCAACTCATACGTGGAACTTTCAGAGCCAAGGGCTTGGTATGCTCAGAATAGGAAGGGCCCTCCCTTTTGTTCTTAGCTTCATAGTGGGAAGGAAAATTGGCACAACCATTATTGGCTATTTCTCACTTGTCCCCATTTATCCTGAGCCCAAGTGATTCTGCGTGTGTCAAAAGTCAAAGCTCATTTTGTCAACCCTCTTATAAATGCTTAGACCCACATATATTTTGAAAAATACATTTCTGCAGTGTACCAGAAACAGTTTGATCTCACAGTGGGATGTTAATGCTTCAACTAATGACTACTCGAAGCCATTGTTCTCTGAAACAAACTCCTCTAAATGGGAATCTGAGTCTTTTTCTCAACAGAATGTGTCTTGAAGTTCCCAGACCCGATGCACGAATCTCTTACCTCATAGCCTTGTATCCGCCCTCTATTCTTCTCCATGGGGGAGGCCCAGAAAACTTCAATGTCTGTGGCAGACAGACTTCTGGCAAAGATGCTGGCTGGTGGTCTGGTGGGTTCTACAGATGAATGTGGAAAAAGTAATTACTCTATCAGCCTCCTCTGGATAAGCCTCTAAATACTGGCATTATAAGGAGAAAATAACCCATGGGTTTATAACAGTCCTTAGTGATTAGGACCCTAACCATCATTTTACAGAGGAGCCATGATTAATAGCTGGAATGGAGTGGAAACAGAGATGGTAAAGACAAAAGTCTTTGGCTTCTAACTTTGGGGGTAGACGGAAGGGAAGTAATCCAGGACTGCTTAAATTTAAGTATCAAGTTTTCATAGCTAGCAATTCCTTTAACACATATCCTTGTTAATTAGCATTTGCCAGAGGCGAGAGTCCTAGTTACTGGATTATGCAAATAAGTGGGTAAGAAGAAAGGAAAGCCAACTGACTTGAGTAAGAGTCAGGAGAGCTGGGTGACAGTTCAGTCCTAAAATCAATAACATCTCATAGCTAAACAAGTATCCCTTATAGAGGCAGCATAAATCATACCTTCTTCTGCAGAATATACTACTGTGGTGGGACTGAACGGGCCTTCTCCTTTATTGTTGAAGACACCCACTTTAACCTCAAAGGGAGAGAAGGGGCGCACGCTCTCATTCCTGAACACATATCTGGAGGCATCGGCTGATGCCAGCACTGTCAGCATCCAGATCATTTTGCCGTAGGGCCGGAAGGCCACCACGTAGCCAAAGCCTCTGCCATTCTGTAATTCCTCGGGGACCGTCTGGGAAAGAAGGGAGGTAGTCTTCAGAAATCATAGCAGTTTGATTCAAGTGCTAAGATTGTTTCATTTCACCCTACCTTCCAACATTCTCATAGACATTCTTCCCACCCATCTTACTTCGGATTTTGTCAGGAGACAGGTTTGGGGCTTGCCATCCATCTATCTTAGCTATGCATGAGGTATCGAAATAGGGTTAAACAAACCCCAGGGAGAACCTGCAGTGGAGAGCCTGCTTGTTGATGGGGGAGACCCAGCTCTGAAATTCTTAGAAATGACTAGGAAATTCAGTGGATAGTTGATCTAGAAACCAACAATGCAACATGTACCATCCAATATGAATCTTCCTCCAGGGGCAAACAGACAAAAGATCTCATTGCAGATATCATCTTGGCTCAGGCAAGATCTTCCTCCTCAGAACTGAGGAGCTAAGCTGGAGGGGGTGAGTAATTTCTTTCACTCCTGGGGCTTTAATTAAATGAAAGAATTTAACTTCATGGACTGTTGTCTAGAGTCTTTCAAAAACATTAAGAACACTTCATCAAACTTCAATCTCCTCTCTCAAAATAAATTTTTTTAAAAGATTTTATTTATTTATTTCAGAGAGAGAGAGTGAGAGAGAGCATGAGAGGGGAGAAGGTCAGAGGGAGAAGCAGACTCCCTGTGGAGCTGGGAGCCCGATGTGGGACTCGATCCCGGAACTCTGGGATCATGACCTGAGCTGAAGGCAGTTGCTTAACCAACTGAACCACCCAGGTGTCCTCAAAATAAAATTTTAATAAATTGGTGACTAACCTACCTCCAAGTTGTTTTAAAAATACCTCATAGAAGAGGGCTCCAGAAGCAAAGCCAATGGCCAGGAAATCGTGCTGGCACACCCAGTCTATTGCTGGCAGAGGTTTTAAATCAATTGGCTATGTCTCAATTCAAGAAGAAAGGAAAACTGGTTTTCTTTGAACCAGCCTTTATGGATATATATATACATGTATATGTATATATATATTTTTTTTTCTTGTGTTGACTTCCATTTCATGATTTTTTTCTGTGATGCATCCAATTAAAACTTAATTCAACAATTAATGGGCAAACACCATCTTTTCCTGCTACTCATTAGCTAGGTGAAAGGGAGTGTTTGCACTCCACTGAGTTTTAGCTCTTAAAAACACAGGAGAAAACTTCTCAGAGTTTTTTAACACAGAGGAAAAAAATAAAATAGCCTAGACTATTGCTCATTCCTTTTGTTCCATGATTCATTTACCTCCCAGGTTATAACCAGCTCAGATTTGCTGCCTCCACCACCACTGACGTTAGCTGGGGTGACTTCGGGGACTGTGCAGGAAACAAAAAACAAGTCATGTCAGGTGGTAAAAGCAAAGAGGGGCAGGAAGGTCACCTGGCTGAAGTGACTCACTTTAAACAAATGGGCTGATAAACATATCTTTGTCTTTTGAGATCAGGACCAGTGTGGTCAAGCTGCTGGAAGCGTCAGCTTAAAGAAGTGAAACGTACCAAGGAAATCGATATTGGTTACCTGTTTCCCATTCAACAGGGTACACGAGGTATGTGACAAGTCTGACAAGCTGAGTTTGGCTCCATCCCTAGAGGTCGAGGTTCAGTGCTTTGAAAGGACTGAGGTTCTGGTTCTAATGCTTGGAGAGGCGTTTATTAACAATGCAGCGGTACACAAAAGACAGACAATACACACTCTACCCGTGCAGAGCTTACAATCTTGTTGGAGGGAGAGAGCACATGCAGAACAATTACAGAGGGATGTCGACAATAAACAACAATACGGTGCAGACAGAATGAAGTGCAGTGACGTTCTGAAGTAGCAGGCTGCTCAGAGTAGGGTTGGGCTAATGGCTTCTTGGAGGAAGGTGAGTTTTGAGCTGGGTGCTGAAGGAAGTGGTGGGCATAGGTTGACCCCTGGCTCACTGTGCTTAACCTCTTTGATCCCCAGTTTTCTCTGTAAAAGAGGGGAAATTATGCTAGCTTCTTCCTCAGGACTGCTGAGAGGAATCAAGTCAATGACAGTTTTGGAGGGGGAAAGAGAGCATGGGATTTAGCTAGTTACCACCATATAAATCAAAGATTCCAGAAAGAATTTAGAAATTGGTGACTGGGTGTGTTCCCTCAGTGAAAGCCAATAACATAGATCTAGATGGATTTCTGCCCAGAATAGGGTCAGAGTTCCCATTTGCTTAGGAACCTTCAACACACACTTGGCCTTGTCACAGCGGGGGACTCTGCAAAGACCCACACAAAGGACGCCCACTTGACAGGAGAGAAGGAAATGTACAACTGACACAAGTGCCTGTTATTCTTGCCCTGTGCTCCTTCAGGCTGTGGACACGGAGGGTCTCATACTGAACTGCTGCGTGGGCTTGTGTGAACTAGCAGGATGTTCTGAATCTTAGCTTCTGGGAAAGGTCAGTAAGAAAATCTTACTGAATACTTCTACAGAATTTATTCTTTGCAACTCATGATTTTTGTGTGTTGATTTTATTCGAAATGTGGGGTGTATATTAAAAAATAATTCCTGGTTGAAAAATCTTGGTGAAAATGAACCAACAAAGAAAAAGCTGGCATTCAGAAGAACTAAGCACAGGGTGTCTCCCCCTGTACAAGGAGACCCAGTGAAGAGTAAGAATTTAACTCTTGACTGAGACTCAGTAAGCTGAGCAAGTCCTCACCTGGTTTCTGATCATTATAATCATTCAAGGGAAGGAGGTGCTAATACAGAGCCTCATTAGGGCTAAAGAGCAGGAAGAATTCAAAGCCTTTTCCTAAGAGATCATAGTGACTGGCACAGACTCTGTGTCGTGGCTGCTACTCACGAGCCTCTTCTGTCCTCCGCTTCTCTGAGGGCCGGCTGGGCTCCCCGATCCCAATCACATTGGCGGCAACCGTGCGGAATTCGTACTCGACCCAAGGGTTCAAACCCACGACAGTCGCTGTGTATGTCTTCCCATCAATAAGTTCTGGGACTGAAAGACATCAAAAGGTGGGGATGTTTTACAGGATTCCATGTCCAGCAGAGAGGAGCTTTCCTCCATCATCATTACCATAACTGTGTGCAGGGCATTGTAGTTGGTCTGAGATGAGTTGTACAATAGCTATTAGAGGGAAGTAATTCCAGAACTCTCTTTTGCTAAACTAACAAGTTCAAATCAGATACCAGCAGATGACATTATGGTCTTCAAAGCCCCAAGGCACTTGACTGTAATCATTATTGCTAGCACCTAATACATTTTCCAGCATTTACTGCACTGTGTTGTGTACGCTGTTCACTTTTTAGAACTATTCTATGAATAAAGTAAAATCACTGTTTTCATTTTTGTAGATGAGGAAAAGGTGCCTTATAAAGATTAAGTTACCGACCCAAGATTGCACTGAATTTGCACCTTTGACTGTGTGGTCCAAGTTCTATAACTTACTATAATAAGGAAGTTAACAAAATTATGAATCTATAATACCACTGACAGAAACTGTATTAACACATCTTAAGAAAGAATCTGTAAACCTAAAAGGAAAGGCCATGAAGATCAGGGAGTCAGAGAGGCAGAATTTGACGGTATTCACCCAAAAGTATTTGGAGAAGAGCTCCTTCCCAAGAGGACATGGCCCACTGTTTGATGCCATAAAGCAACAAGCAATGGACATTGCCTCCAGGCTCACTGAACAACTGTTTGAGTTTTAAATGGATTATCATAAAGATTTCCCACGTGAGTGTTGCCTGGCTGGCTCAGTCAGTACACCATGCAACTCTTGATTTTGGGGTTGTGAGTTCAAGCCCCACATTGGGTGTAGAGCTTACTAAAAAAAATAAAATACAAAATATAAAAAACAAAGATTTCTCATGTGGCCGAGAAGACTTAAAGGGAGGTCCCCTGTGACAAAGCTGAGGCCATCATCCTGGTGACTAGGGTTCAGTGGCTGCCAGGCTCCTTAGGCTACACTAACACAGTCCTAGCCTCCAAAGGTAAAGAGTGTGGGCTTTGGAGTCAGACCATCTGGATTCTAAACTTGAATCCACACTTAGTACCCCAGTAAGCTTGGGCAAGTCTTTTAACCTTTCCAGTGCTTTGGTTTCCCTACCATAAAATGAGGCTAATAACAATATCTATTCACACCACTGTTGAGAAAATTAAAAAAAAAAAAAAGCACTTAGCAATGCATAGAGCACACAGCAAGGGCTCAGCAAATTGTAGTTGTTTGTTTTTTTTTTTAACCATCATTATCAGCAGCATCTTCATCCTCTCCCTTTTCTTCATTATATTTCTATAGTACTTCTTGTTCTTAAAATGTTTCACAATTGTTTCTCTTTTGGTTCATACACAATTCTCAACATGCCCATTTAACAGAAGATGCAGTTGTCTAGATATCTGCTGAGGAGCAGAGTCAGGGCCAGCATGATCCCCTAACTTCCAGATTTTTTCTGTCTTTCCTTCCTAAGCACAAATGTGACTCAGAAGAAAGACAGAGATTGAGCTGCAAACATAGAAACCCATTTGTGAGGTTGGACAACTGACGTAAAAAAAAAAAAACAAGGTTGTTAAAATCAATATGATTCATCTGAATTGCACAGAACTAATCCTGTCACCCCATGTATTTCTATCTTAAATATCAAGATGACACAGCCAACCCCTGAGGACCAGAGGAGTGTGTATCTTGCTGGCAATAGTTACTTACTTGTCCATTCTTCCTCAAATGAAACCTACGTAAAATAACAAGAGTCAGTTTGGAGGGGCAGGGATGGTATGGCCAACTCACATGGCTTTTAATATAACAGAATCTCATGAGTCTTCATGTCCAAATTAAGCCATCTTAAAAAAAAATAGATAGCAAGTCAAGAGGCTCTAGGCAGTCCTTAGTTACTGGTTTCTTGAGAGCCATATATAAACTTTACAAAGACTATGTAGACTAGCATAATCCACAGCTTCTCAAAGTGTATCATCAGTAGCACACAGTTAATTTTAGGTAATATGCAGATTTGAATGTTATTTTCTTTTTACAACTAAAGTATTTTAATATGTATGTTAAGAAAAACTATGACCAACATACAGACCTAGGATTTCATAGACATTATTGCTTAGGACAAGTTAAAAAAAAAACAAGCAAACAAATGTGAATTGATATAAAGAAAAATATTAAAGAAATGTTAGTACCATTGACTGAGGGTTAGGAAACACTGCCATAATGTATCATTCATAGTTGTGTCTTAACAAGAACCTAGATGGCCCTTGGCTTCTGCCACAGTGCTCTGTCCATTATGCTGAGTTTCAGAAGCCTCTGTGAGACATGAGCACCAGGCCTCTGTGAGACATGAGCACCAGGCATCTTATGGTACCTGTATTGACGGCTTGCCAACCCACGGAGAACGGAGTCCTGGCTTGAATGACATACATAGTGATGGGGCTGTGGTTGTCAGGTCCAGGTCTCCAGGACAGCTGAGCGGTGGTATCTGTAATTTCATCTATGGTCATGGCCTCTGGGGGTCCTGGGGGACCTGTGAAAGAGCAAGACCCTCAGAGGTGGATCAGTATGTTCACGTGTCCAAGTGAGTGACTGTGTAACTGAGTGCAATGCTGATCCAGTCAACCATTTATTCACCCACTCACAGATTCACCACGTGTCAATTCCTTTTTGAATGTCTATTGGGTGCCCAACATTCTTCTAGGCTCTGAAACTACAGAGATGGATGAGACATGGACCCTTCTTTCTGGAGGGGGTCGCTATATAATCAGAAAAAAATAATAGGTCAGCAAAGAATTAAAATAGAATACTGGTTCCAAATGGTAGGAGAGAATACTGAGATACCACAAAAGCTCAAGTTCTTTAATTCATCTATCATATATTTACAGGCTTCTGGTATGGGTCAGGCAGTGCTATCTATGGATAGAATAGTGATAAATGAAGATGACAGTCTTTTAGAAATGGTCATTGCTGGACTGAACATGTGGATTTGAGCAGAACTGGCTTTGGGACTTCGATGGTCACAATGCTGCTTCATACATTCCTACTGTGCTGTAATTACTGACACCAGCCCTGCTCCATGTCATATGCGAACACACACTTGTATACAAGGGAATGCGCGAAAGTGGCCAGTGCTCAAGAGTCACAAGATTGTGGTTTCTTCAGTACAACTTCAGACCTGGGCTGGAGTCGAAAGACCCTCATCTGCAGCTTCTGTAAATCATACCTATTATTTTTCTACTTATCTTCCTGATGTTCACTGTTTCTGCCCATGTATTTAAACCATTGGAATGAGAGGAAATCAGTTCTAAATGAAGGCTTGGAAATCACAGATAAACAGAGGATGGAAAGCAGTAGACAAACAAACACAAAATTGCAACCCAAGCAAAGCCCCAGAGGTGTCTTAGATTCCAACAGGAAAAGTTCTTACCAAGCAATTCAATGCATTTGTAGCAAGACACCACTGACCGCCTCAGGAAGGAAGGTGATCATGAGGGAGACATGATGACAGTCCTCATGTCCCTGAGACAGGAATAAGGAGCTATTCCAGGGAGGGCTTTGCTCAGCCGCATATAGAGGTCAAGTGTACTGCCCATGCACTACTGGGCCATGTGGCTGGGCAGGGAAGAAAGACATCTAGCGGAGTGGTGAAAAGTTAATTGCAATTTCCTGAAGTAAGACTTTCACTCCTGTACCCTTCATACGATGCCCCAAATTTCTCTTTCCTTTTTAAAAAATCATTTTTATAGACCCACAGGTGAAACTAAATTTATCTTCTCCCTCCTACTCCTGCATGAAAGGTCTGGAAATCTGTACGCTGAAACTGATTAATTTTCCATGGTGACATTTCGGCATGCCAGTCTAATGCCACCTGGATAGAGCTGAGGCAAACTTTGGTCTTTGCCACCCTGATTAACTAGATAAAGTCCAGAACACCCTATCATCGTCTTTTCTTCTCACTAGCTTGCTCATCCTAGATTCCCTCCACCAACCCCAATATTAATGGCTGCTCTTTTTTGATGGCCTTTAAAATCAAAGTACCATAAATAGAAAAGTGTTCCCCTCCAAACTCCTCAATGAACTAAACTGACAAGAATTATTTGAGCCCACTTTGGGCAGCCGAGTAAAGGAAAATAAAGGGGCGGTATGAATTTAGCCACCGGCAGTAAAACGGTGCTTGCATAACTTTGTTTGCTCTGCTGCTCCTGCAACTGACCACACCAGTGGTCACGGAATGTTTGTCAACTTTGTGTTGGGGAAGTTGGGTCCCTCTTTCAAAATGAGAAGATGAACCAATATTTATCCTCTGAACAAAACGCTCGCATGGTCAGGGGCTCGCAGATGTTTTGGTCAAGGCAACAGAAGAGGGAACATTGGTATGAGACCACAGCCTCAGCTTCTCTCCCAGTGAAGAAGGGCTTTTCTACCCGCCGGTAGCGGGTGATATGCTCAATAAAGCAGATATCAGAGAACCAAGGGGGCTGGAGCCAAGACTCAAAGCTTTACCAGTTTCAGATACAAAAATCTCTTACAGGACAGTGAAATACATTTCTGTGTCCTCGCTGTAATAGCTTTTGCAGAAAAGCTGCAAGGGCAGAGCTAGAGGAAGGAAAACGAAAGATTATGGTTTAAAATGGCATATTAATTTATTGGCCTTATTAACTGATTAGACTAGATTTTCTTTTAGACTGAGTTTGCAAATTCCTCTTGGTATTTAATGTTATTTTCTGGGAAATGAAGTATACAATATCATTTAAGAACTTCAAGTATTACTGATTTAAATATTTATTAGTCTAATTTATTGGTGTTTAAACTGCTGATCTGAACATTATCCTAATTAAATAGGGGATAAATTTTCGGCAACAGAATTCTTTTGTCCCCAGGGGGAGAGCAGACCAGCTCTCATGTATTTTAAAATGGAAATAAACACGTTTTCATAAGTTATTCAATGGGTAGCTCAACCCAGGTTGTTAAGTTTTTTGCTCTTACCTCACTCTTATCTGTAGCATTACCAAAAGGTTTTTGTAGGCAATTTAAAGAGGAAGGAAAACAGACAGAGATGGAAAAGCTATTTTTCTTTAACCTCTCTTGACAATGAGGTTAAGTCCTTAACTCCCACACATCTCCCCCTCTCAGGTTCTGCCTAAGGGTAGGGCAACATGTCTATCACTTTCAGTAACTCCTTGTTCTCCCTGAACTTAGATTTACCCTGCCTCCGCATCTGATTTCCCCTGGAGTTGTGTATTCTTTTTTTTTTTTTTTTTAAGATTTTATTTATTTATTTGACAGAGAGAGATCACAAGTAGGCAGAGAGAGAAGAGGAAGCAGGCTCCCCGCTGAGCAGAGAGCCCGATGTGGGGCTCGATCCCAGGACCCTGGGATCATGACCTGAGCCAAAGGCAGAGGTCTTAACCAACTTAGCCACCCAGGTGCCCCTGGAGTTGTGTATTCTTGCGCTCCAGGTTCTGCTGGCCAAAGATTCCCGAACACCAATGCTTGGGGTTCAGAGAAAGGAGGTGCTAGCCAAGAGATTATTTGGATGTTCTGATTTTGTTTCATTTTTAACAATTAAGAAAAGCTCCAAGCATGCGTCAGTTTGATTCTTGTACATCCACTGGTTCCCAAAGATTTTAATTTCAATATAAAAATACTTTTTAAAGCTCCGTTTACTGTTTCTTTGTATACTGTTTCCATGGGGCTCAATCAAGGCCTTTGGAGCCATTAGGTTGAAGTTAGGCCATGTTGGTAGGACTGAAGAAAACCTCACAAAGGTCAGTTTGCACATCAACTGCCAACTGATTTACTGCATCCCAGGCAGTCAGAAAGTGTTTCCCTCTAAAACCATATTTTAAGAACTGGATCCAACTATTAACTTTAGGGAAAAAAGGGAACTGGGAAAAACAGGTGATTTTCTGAAGCCACAGTTCTATCAGTGCCCTAAATCACTAATTTGGCTTAGCTCAGATGAAACATCAAAAGGCACGGTTTGATCCTTCTTAAAACTATTTGCTTTTGTTAATCCAAAGTTATTCTAGAAGGTCCTATCAACTACAACAGCCACACATCGGGGCACTTGGGACACTCACAGGAGTTATTTTCAGTCCAGAGTAACCAGATTTGCTCTGCACTTTCTGGTGATCCCTCCCATGACAGAGATACACAGAGAACCGTGGGCTTTTAGCCACTGTTTGCAATGTTCAGCTTCTATCTGACTTTCTTCCATAATTCTAAACTGGTGAGGTTTTTAGCAACCTGTGCAGGAGCAGATATCACACAAGTACTCCAGGAACAGAAACCAACATTCCCATACCTCTTACAATCAGGTCGGCATCAGCAGAGAGCTTGTCTACACTTGTTTGGACCATGCAGATGTATTTCCCAGCATGCTTCAGCTGGATGTTTCGGATCATCAAATCACCAGCTGAATCCTGCTGATAAAGTAGGGGAAAGTGGCTACAATTACTTTTTAATGAGCTCTAAATATCATTATCACATGAAGGACACTGTGACTAATGGATTTATTTTACACTGGCTGATGAAAACATTAGTGATGCAAGCCACGGCCTATTAAAAACATGTGAGCCTGCCTGGGAGATAAGAACCCCAACACCTTCAGAACACACCTTGGACAAGACCTTGGGGGTGTGTGGCTTCTCTGGGTCTCTGGAGCAATTTGCCACCCATGTCGGAAGCACTTAAACTTACAGAAGGTGGCTCTTGATCTCGTCCTGTGGGTTTCTTCAGATATGCCCTCAACCTGCAGCCTTCACTGGCATTCCCATACTTTGGAACTCTATATTTGGAAAGGGGAGGCAAGCCCATATTTGGAGGCATCTGCATTTTACTGCACAACTCTGTCTTACAGCCAGCATTTTGATTGTTCTCAGGTTTGAATTAAGAGAGTACGAGGACCACACTCTCCAAGGAAATCTAGCATCACCTAGCGTGGAAGGCTGCTATAATTTGTTTTTGAAATGCCAAATGCAAGTTTGATTAGCAGATGAATAGGACTGATTACATCCCGGTATGGATTTCTATGTGCCCTATAAATATTCCTACAGGCTCACCAGCACGGTACTTTTAATAAAAATGAGACGATGCCTCTACAGGTTATCACGAAGGTGGCATTTTAACTAAAGAACGTCGCTATACTTTGGGGTTTCATTTCATAGCTCTGTTCATCAAAAGCTTAGGGAGCAGGTGCTTGTGTAGGAGTGCTCCCTAGAGGTCAGATTCAGGAAGCTATGCTTACTTCTAACCCCACTATGTATGACAAGATAACATAGGTTATTTTGGCCCTGTTGCTATTCTTCCAAATGACAATAATGTTCTATAATATTTAAATACGGGAGCCATATATTAAAGCTAAATACTCAAATGTTCTATGAGGTAGGTGCTCTATTGTCCTTAGTTTCCAGGTGAAGAAACTCTAGCACAAAGAGGTTATGACTTGCCTGAAATCACTTAGCTAATAAATGGTGGAGCCAGGATGGGAACCCACAAGGTCAGGCCATTCTACCAATTCGAAAGACTTTATTCTCAATCTAAGTTAATGTGTAATTAAGTCCCTTTGTTTTAGAGCAGCAAATCACAAATCCATTCAGGACAATGGAAAACCTGGAACTGCCAATAGTTGCAAATAAGTTTAGAAGACAGGCTCAAGCATTCAGTGAAGGGAGAGCTGATATGTAGGTACTCAGTTATCTTGGGCTGATCCCTGCTGTGTGATTTTATGTAAGTCTCTGGGTTTTAGTTTACTGATGTATGAAAGAAGGATACATTGCCCACTGGGTGAGGTTGTGAGAATCAAATGAAATTGTATGTGTATGTGAAATCTGAAAACTGGGAAGCACAGAGTAAATTTAAATTGGTCTTATTGATGACCATGAGTGGTCATGTCAAAGATATTAAATCTACCTCAAGGAGAGCTGTGATATATATTTTTTTAACCTAAAAGCTCTTTTATGTATAACTCTTGGGTTCTCATTCAGATTCTATTTACTAATCAAGTCTTATAATTGCTCAGTAAAAGAGTACAATAATTGCTGCCCTATTCCACAGGCTTTCTGTGATGATTAAAGAGCCTATAGACATGAAAGTGCTTAATAAATGATTAGGCACTTGACAAATATAAGGCTTCATTATCATCATCATAATACTTCTTTACCTAAGACATTCATGTGGTTATTAGGACTCTAGGATATAGGTTTTAAAAAAAATATATGCCTCACAAGGAGGCGTGTGCAGGGAAGGTGGAAAGCTGAATTTGTTTTAAAGAAATGGGTATACTATATCAATAATCCATTTTATTCACCAAGGTCTTAAGGTCAGGATAAACTAGTTTTAGCCTGAAAACTTCACAGTACAGCACCATATTAATGGAATGTGCTGTCTTTATTTACAGATTTGGACCAGAGTTGTGTTTTAAAAGTTTAAATTGAAACAAAGAAAAAAATAAAGTCAGGATTGAAGAGTCTCACAGAAGGAGACCACAATCAACTTTCTCTTTCCCTTTGAAGTCATCCAGCTCACCCAGCTTGCTGAGATCTATCTTTGTGTTCCTCCCAAAGTGAACAAAACAGCACCAGCTTATATTCTCTGGTGTGGTCTGTTCTGTTCCTGACAGGGCATTTGGAGGCTGACAAAGGACAAAACTGAAAACCCCAACAGGTTAGCTCTACTCAACATCCCTTCCACCACGTTGACCCAGGAAGTAGAAGCTGGGAAATGGCTTGACTTCAGAATTGCTTCCTTCCCTCTTCTATGGTCAAGTTCTACCTCTATAGACATTAAGGATCCTGGTGACTAAAATACTTATTTCTCACAGTCTGTAGCGCTGTCCTGAATTTTTCACTTCTTTGCAATAATTGATTGTGAGAGTTTCACAGAAGAGACAAGCTTTTCCTTCCCAACTAACGAGGGTGATCCCACAGATAGAGACAAGCTTTTCCTTCTCAGCTAACGAGGGTGATCCCACAGATAGAGCTCTCTACAAAAGGTGGTCATTAGTGCTTGACTCCATAAGGGGTGTCTCCACCTGTGCCTCAGCCCTGGCTGGTATGCAGCCAGTCCAGGATAACATCCACATCTGTCTGACTGGCAGGCTAGCTCTTTTGATCGGTCAGACAGCTGTTCTAATTGGTTGGTGACTGTGCCATTCAGGGAGATAATATTTTTAATATCTCTCCTGGACAAGACATTGGTCTTAGCATGAAAACTAATATTCTGCTTAATCTATGAAGGTCTTCTCAATGTATACTTTCCTGTTATTAAAATCAATGTTATTCTTCCTTCAATTAGTACAACTATTAAAATTTGTCAAGTACTTCTTTTGTGGGAGGCATTGGACCATGCACTTTTCTAGACCTGAAGGTATTTAATATCTTCAATGCCCTTGTGAAATTCATATCTCTCCCACTTGATTATTAAGCTGAATCATATCAAAGAAGTCCAGAATGCTTAATATTGGCAATTTCATCCAGCCTTTCTCCACCAGGATTCCAAGACAGACTCCATCATGACCTAAGGTATCCACTGATATAATAAACTAACTTCTCTCCTATGTATCTAAAATATTACCAGTTGTATATGATCTTTGGAAAAACATAAAATGCTCAGATCATTCTTGGTGTTCTGTGAGACACTTCTTTTGAGAAAGGCTGCAAGAATGTAATTAACAGGATTGGTACTATGGGTGAATGGAAAACAGGCCCTCAGCATATCATACAGATATTTTTATAAGTCTTAGACCACTTTTTCTCAACCTAAGGGGTAAGGGAGGCAAAATGAAGTAGGCAAATTAGATTCCTATGGTAGAGGGATGGGGAGGGCTTTTCAAATCATAGCCTCATTTTTATTTTCTACTGTCTTTTGGTTGGATGCCCCATGACAATGACAGCCAGAGTGAATCTTTATTACTAATGGGATTATAGGACTATGTTAGGGTAAAAAAATCTTTTTTGACAACAGTTGTGATAGATACAAATTATTTCCAGATTTAACCTCGTCTTGGCGTATGTTCAATGGTAACATTATGAAAATTCAAACATTTGAATTCAAAATTACCTGGAGATAATAAATATCCTGATCAGACTTTCAGATTCAAGAAAGAAAGCCCTAATGTCACAATGATGAGACTTCTGTAAGAGCCAAGGAAAGTTTAATCAGCAGCCTAAATACACATGAGTAAACTGTCCTTAAGATATTTTCTGCTATGATATATGGTACTGTGTGGGGTAGAGAGCCGGGAATTTGAAGTTTAAAGCTGAGTTCCATAGGTTGAGGCGAAGGCAAGCCATACATTTGCCCCTGAGCTCCAGTTTCCCCATTCATACATAGTTCAGAATAACTGGCCTATAGCACTGCTGTGGGGATCAAGAGGACTGTCATCTAGAGTTACTCAGCCATAGGGGCCACACCAATCAGGCAAAAAGGAACAACAATTAACCAAGAATTCCTTAAAAGAAGGTGTTGGACCAAGATCACCAAGAACAACCTTATATTTATTTTCATGTTAGTCTAAACAAGTTGAGTCACTTTGCAGAAGTTCAGTTGCATAGTGAATTTGCTGTAGGTAGTTTGATATTAATACTTACCCCTCCGACTCTTTCAAAGTGGTCCCCATCTTTGTCAAAATCTATCAGGTGTCCATTAAATGACCAGGTAAACACGATGTCTAGCGAGTGATCATGTGTTACCTGGCAAGGCAGAACAATACTTTCCCCAACAGTCACATCCATGCTGGAAGGGGGTACCATCACCTTTGTTGGATCTGTAGGGTGAAAACAAAGGGAAACCAACCACAAGGCCTGTGAACTTGTATGGAGTAAAATGTAGAATCCAAGAGCAGGATGAAATACTAAGTAGTTTTGCTTTATTTTTTTTCTTAGGCTGTGACCAGTAAACCTCAGTCATCTGGGAAGCTGAGATTCAGGCCAGGAGGTCATTTTTAATATGAAAAGATGAAAACACTCATTATGTGAACCTTCACAGAACAACAAAACTCAGCTGGGGAGCACTGAGGTTAGATCTCTGAAGACACTCACGGAAGGGCCTACTTCTGACAGCCTGCTCAGAAATTGCCTCTTTAAAAAGGTTTTCATATCTCTCTGGTGTCACTAGAAAGCAGTAATTGAATTGAATACTAACAGGAGAAATCCATGTTAATTTGAAGTTTGCTTGGTTTCCCTCCCCTTATTATAAAAGTGATAAATGTTTAGTATGGGAAATTTAGGAAATTTAAGAATGTTAAAAGAAGAGACCAAAAAACCAATTCAAAACAAATCCTACTTACTCTCTTTACTGTCCAGAATAAACATCTTTCTTCATTTTGGTATAATTTCCCTCTGCCTTTTTGGTTTATAGTTTTTCAAGTTGTTTTGTTTTGCATTCTTGTAAACGTGATACACATATGATTTTCCTTTCTTCTCTAGTTGATATAATATAGGTTTATATCTTTATCCCACTTATTTTTATAATCTGCATAATATAATATTAAGTTTATAATCTCAACCATTTTGAAACTAAGACATTTTAGCAATTTTTTATAAATATAAAAATACTGCAATGAACTCATTGACAAAATTATATATATTTGTGTATGTATATCACATCTTTAAACTAAGTACTAATTTGCTCTTTAATTCACCCTTTACATTATGATTTTAATTGAAAATAAAATAGGCTTGTTTAGCTGAGACAGTTTAAGAACCCTAATACCCTACCATTCACATGCTGATCTTTTATTTTTCACTGCAATATGATTTCATAAATGTTGTCAGAATATAAGAGTGAAAATAAATTTGAGTTCAAGATAAAGGTCATATAAACACCTAAAGAATGAAATTTTGAATCCAGCCATATTCCAGAAATTTCTCTGCACTAAACCAAACCAAACTAAACCAACTAAACAAACCATAACAAAGAAGACAAATCAAAAGCAAACAAAACAATGAAAGAACATTGATTAATATCTTTCTATATTCACAGGATTGTGTTTTAGGCTGTGGGGTATATAAATATTTATTAAGTGTTGTCCTCAATTAAAATCTCAGCTGGAAATTTTGAAATGATGTCTCATAGGACATGTTTGATGGGCCTTACTTTCCAACAATGCATTAAAAAACTTCCTTTTTAAAGAGAGTATTTAAAAGAGTTTTTCTGCCCTTTTATGCAACTATGGGAAGCACACATCTCAAATCTTTAGAAAAGGAAAGTCTGTGTCCATAAACAGACTGTTAGCTTGGAGTGAAATACACTTTTGCTGTTTTCCAAAAGTAGGAAAAGACCATAAATTGATTGCTGTTCTTTTGGTCACTGTGTTGTATGAGTGATGTCCATGAAAAGAAAAGGTAAAAACAGGCATTTCTAGCTAAGAGACAATGGGAGGGAAATTCCTTTATTTTAAAACCTGAGGCTTTTACAAATCACATAATCAAAATTTGCTCTAGTGATTAACTGATTTGCAGGTATTAATACAGATTGAGATTTTTTTAAATGAGGGAAGGAATTGAGAACAAAGCACCTTAGAATAATTTTCACTTTTAAATTTAAATTTTCCTCATCTATAGAATGAAGACTGGGACAAATAATTCCTGGCCAAAATCATATGTGTGTATGGTTTTTAATTGGTAAGATGTTGCCTAGTTCTCCTTTAATTGGCTGTCTACTGATTTCACAATTTAGATTCTCATCTTTTTTTTTTTTTAAAGATTTTATTTATTTATTTGACAGAGAGAGATCACAAGTAGGCAGAGAGGCAGGCAGAGAGAGAGGAGGAAGCAGGCTCCCTGCCGAGCAGAGAACCCGATGCAGTGCTCGATACCTGATGCGGGGCTCGATCCCAGGACCCCAGGATCGTGACCTGAGCAGAAGGCAGAGGCTTTAACCCACTGAGCCACCCAGGCGCCCTAGATTCTCATCTTAAAGAACATTCATTTGTTGATTTATTTACCAAGTGTGTAGTGTGGGTTGTATGGATGACAGCATCTTAGTACCAAGAGATATAAAAGAGAATGAGGGAATAAAAGCATTCATAATAACTAGCTGAGCCTCTTACATTCCAGACACTGTGTTAAAACTTTACATAGATTATTTCATTTATTCTTAACAAAGAGGTATTATTATCATCCCTACCTAATGGATAAGGGAAACTGACACTGAAGAGTGTTTATTTTTTTTTTTAAGATTTTATTTATTTATTACTTAGAGAGAGAGAGAGAGAGAGCGAGCACAGGCAGACAGAGAGGCAGGCAGAGGCAGAGGGGGAAGCAGGCTCCCTGCCAAGCAAGGAGCCCGATGTGGGACTCGATCCCAGGACGCTGGGATCATGACCTGAGCCGAAGGCAGCCGCTTAACCAACTGAGCCACCCAGGCGTCCCTGAAGAGTGTTTAAAAGGAACTATCTCGGGGCGCCTGGGTGGCTCAGTGGGTTAAGCCTCTGCCTTTGGCTCGGGTCATGATCTCGGCATCCTGGGATCGAGCCCCACATCGGGCTCTCTGCTTGGCGGGGAGCCTGCTTTCCCCTCTCTCTCTGCCTGCCTCTCTGCCTACTTGTGATCTCTCTGTCAAATAAATAAATAAATTATTAAAAAAAAAAAAAGGAACTATCTCTTCCTTTTAAACAAGCAGCTGAGCTGCGTCCTTTCATTTAGCTGAAAACATGATATCCATTCACCAATCATCCAGAGGACAAATCTAAGGGCATAATAAAACAATTTGTACTCTTGCTTATGTATAGTCAACTTAAGATATCTGAATACAGAAGAAATTCAGAGAAGGCCGTGGGGTGAAGACAGTTTCAGAGTGTTTCACTGCAGGAGTAATGAAGTTTACTGCCTTAAAAAACTAAAAAGTCGTAATGACTTTATGCATAAAATGCTGGTTCTAGGGACACCTGGGTGGCTCAGTTGGTTAAGCAGCTGCCTTCGGCTCAGGTCGTGATCCCAGCGTCCTGGGATCGAGTCCCACATCAGGCTCCTTGCTCGGCAGGGAGCCTGCTTCTCCCTCTGCCTCTGCCTGCCACTCTGTCTGCCTTTGCTCGTTCGCTCTCTCTCTCTGACAAATAAATAAATAAAATTAAAAAAAAAATGCTGGTTCTAGCTCTAAGCTTACATGTCAGACTTCTGAGAGTGGAGTCAAATGTCCAGGCCCAAGTCCTTAAAAATGTCTTGGCTTCCTATCTCCTGATAACTTCTGGGTGAGCAGCAAGGAGGTGGCACATATTCCAAAGCCTAGAGTCATTTGCAATTCTGGCTCACATTTTTAATTGACATTTGTTTCCTGAAGAAATGGTCATTCCTTTTTGCACAGGTAGGGAGTGGGGACAGATTTTATTATTAGTGAACTCAGTTGTCTGTTAACCAAGAACCAGAGAAGTTCCCTAAATCAAGGATTATGCTGGTCCAGTCTGTGCTGACAGCTGTTAATTCATTAACTTAGCACTTGTCACCAATTCATGTTCTGAGCCCTGAAGGAGCAAGAATCAATACAAAGCAAGTCATCCAGTATACACAGAGCAGAGAGGTCTCCTTGGGACTAGAGAAGATTAAAGTAAAGAGGTTGAAACCTCATTATCTACTTGGTTTTCCCAAATTGCATGCCTGTTCAGTACTCCTGTTTTCTGTGTTGTGAATTCTGATGTTTTTTACTTGATTAATTCCCTTAAATTTGAATACAAACACTGTACACAAATAAACAGATGGCTTCTTCAAAACAAAACTGTCTCCCCTCCTTGGGTTTTAATTCATCAAGATCAGGAAGAACCTATATTTACGACTTCTGTTCTGAAGAGTCACTTCAGCTCTTGTTCTGTGCATAGAACTCTCAAAGGCAATTAGGACTCGAGATGTGAATTGATGTCTGGATTTGGATGTAATTAAATACCAACAATACACATGACCAATGGCAGCCCTCAACTTTTCTGCTTGTGGTTGGTTCGTCTGCAGAGAATGATAAATTCAGAACTCCAGAGGACTGATGCTTAAATGTATATATTTACCAAGTGTTTAAACCTCCTAGAGTAAAATTAAAAAACAAACAAACAACAACAACAAACACCTCATGTTCTACATTGCTTTCTATGATAGAGGACAGAAAGTACACTAAGTGCTTTGTTCTCAAGAGTTTGACAGTGATGAGAGAGGGACAATTATTAACAACTCTGTTAATGAGTAGGTCAACAATTTGATGCATAAATTATAATACTTATTATCCAAGTCATATCATCTTCTGAATTTCCCTGTTGGTGGAAAAGCTTTCTGATCTAAGGGCTTTATTATCTGTAAAAACAAGTACCTGTGGATTCACAGGACAAGAATTCTATTTTGCTTTGCTTTTCCTTATACAATACCCACCCTTCCTTTCAGTTGGTAAATACTTTCACTCATGGTGCCAGGATATTCACTCAGTGACTATCAGGAAAGTACTTAATGTATGTTTCATTCTTCTTCTTACAGAAGGTATACTTCTTTTATTAGTGAATTTCTTTACTGTAACGGTTTTGATGATGCCTTTGAGTCAGGTTGTGTCTTCTTTTTTATATTAATTTTTATGGAACTTTAAAAATGGGATTCTTCAAAAACAGGAGCTAGTCAAAGAGCTGACAGCTCACCTGAGATGGCACAAGGAGGGAGAGCCAGGGAACTATTTTTAATAGTAGTTAAATGCCACAACAAAGATGGTGGGTTAGCTTTCACAATAAACCTGGAGGTAGCATCCTAGGGATCTCTGCACTGGGTCCCATTTTTTGAATAAAAATAAAACCCGTGTTGGTTGAACTATATCTATCAAATCTGCATAAAACACACATAAAAAGAATACCATAAACTTGAGATAAAATTCAAAATTCACAGTGACTTCAAGAAGGACTAATTCTTTCATTTAGTCTGAAATGTAATAGAGATAAAGACAAAAGACTACATTTTTAAAAATGAGCTACAAAGGTATAGGCAAGAAGAAGACTGGATTGGCAGTTCACATGGAAAAGACTTGAACATCTCAGTATCAACAGGGCTTGTGAAATTGTCCCCAAAAGCTAATGTAATCTTAAGTTGCACAAAGAGACACAAATGTCTTAGAGAGGTAAAAATCTCATTGTATTTTGTATTAATGAGGCCACAGCTTGGTTAGGAACATCTTCTGGATTCACTGGCAGATTAGTGCACCTAGGTTAGTGAAGCACATAATAGATCTGTAACAGCTAAAATAACTGAAAATGTTTGACATGAGAAAGAGAAATTAAAGGAGACATGAGAGTGGTCTTCAAATATGTGAAGGGTTTATAGGCAGAAGATGAAATAAACTTACTTTGTGTCATCCAAAGAATAAGGTACAAAGAGGTGTATTTTGACTCTGTATAAGTGAGAACTTTCCAATAACTTGGCCTTTTCAACAGGGAAATGGGCTGTCTCAGGAGAATGTGAATCACCACTTCTAAAAGTATTCAAGCAGAGGTGGGCACCATTGGAGAAGGTGTGTCAGTTTCTACCAAAGGCCAGCCAGGCTGGATAAAGCCTATTACCCTCTGAAGACTGATGCTTCCTTGACCACCCTATTCACCGGGGATCTTTTCCTTTGTGAAGCTTGTTCTCTTTCTTCAACGTTAAGCTTGAGCATTGTCATGGACTATCACTTACATATACCCAGTTTCTCCGGGAGACAGTGACCACATCTTACACTTTTATAACCCTTGATGCCTAGCTCTGTACCTACTCATGAGAGGTGCTTAAGGATAGGTTGTTGACAGTCTGTGAATGGTGGTATTGGTTAATGATAGAAACAAGGCCCTGAACCTTAAAGTGTTGTAGATTGGGAAGGTATTATATTTTTTACTATTTACCCAATAGAACATAAAAAAAAAAGGAGCCACCTAAGGATTCACTCACTGTGGAAACTCTGCCTCTTCCTCTGTGTTCATCACTGACTTTTGCCCCTAAGGCCACATTTAGGATTTATTTATTTCTTGCTTTAAAAGAACAATTTATTTTAAAAATGATTTATTTTTGAATAATTTCAAACTTACAGGAATGTACAAAGAATTCCTTCACCTTCACACAGATCCCTCCATTGTTAATATTTTACTGCATTTGCTTCTTTCATTCTTGCATGTAATGAAGCTATATAATAAATAAACATATTCTCTATAATATATAATATTAACTCATTATCATTAGCCTTTTTGTAAACCTTTTGAGAGCAACTACACACATGAGGTCTCATCACCCTTAAGCATTCCAGCATGTGTTTATGTAAACAAGGACACTTTCCTAATAATCAGCACATGACCCTCCAAATAAAGAAATCAACCCTGGTACATCATCACTTTGTCATTCAAATCCCATTCAAAATTTGCTAACTTTCTCAGTCATGTTTCTTTATATTTTAGTCCAGGATCTTATCCAGGAAAGCAAGTTGAATTTATTTGTCATTCTTTTCAGGATCCATCAAGTTAGATCATTTCTTTAGTCTTCCCTTATCTTTCAAATCCTTGACAGTTTTAAAGAGAATAGGCATTACATTCTCTAGGATGACTCTCAACATGGATTTATCTGATATTGTATGACCTGATTTAGATTGTGCATTCTCAGCAGGAACACTAAAATGTTGTGGTGTATCTTCTAAGTGCACTGGATCAGGAGCTATGTGATGTGATATGATGTGATGTGATGTGATGTGATGTGATGTGAACTCATCTTCACACTGACCATTTTAACCCTGATCACCTGGCTATGTTGGTGTCTGCATGTTTTCTTTACCTCATAGTTAACAATTGCCTTCTTGTAACTGAGTATAATTTGGGGGGAGTATAATTCTGAAGTTATACCAATGTTCTGACACTCATCAAACCTCTACCTACCAGACTTAGATCCATTAAATATTCCTGCCTGAAGCAATCACCCCTTTGATGATTGCTGAATGCCAAGTCTGTTTCTCATTGCTTCCACATGTGCTAGATGACATTTTCCTTTAAGGAAGAACTTTCCTCATTCATTCATTCATTCATTCACTCTTGGCCTCCTACTTTATCCAATGGGTTGTAATACATTATTATTGTTATTTATTATGATGCTCAAATAGTCCCATTTTGACCAGTGTCAATACTTTTAAGCTGGCTCCTGTGTCCTTGTGGTATTTCAATCTTTTGTTGAGTGGTTCCTTACTATCTGGCCCAATAAGATGTTCCAGGCTCATCTTATACTTTGCTGTAGTCCTAGAATCAGCAGTTTATGCAGGGAGGACTGGTTCCTTTTAGTGGAGGATTGCTTTGAGAAATCAAGATGTCCACACCATGGGCTTATTGATTCTAGGCCCCCTTAGCCAAAGAGATAATTAAGTGCACGCACGCACGCCTGCGCACACACACACACACAGGTATAATACACATACATATGCCTCTATAATTATTTCTAGATCTTGTCCTCAAAACATTACTCATTTCAACTCAACACCCAAAAAACAAATAATCCAATTAAAAATGGGTGGAAGATATGAACAATCACTTCTTTAAAGAAGACATCTAGATAGCCAATAGACATATGACAAGATGTTCAACATCACTCATCATCAGGGAAAAGAAATCAAAACTACAACTGGGTATCACCCCACACTTGTCAGAATGCTAAAATCAAAACACAAAAAACAAGTATCAGCAAGGATTCGGAGAAAAAGAACCCTAGTACTTTGCTGATGCGAATGCAAACTGGGACAGCCACTATAAAAAATGGTATAGAAGTTCTTCAAAAAATTAAAAAGAGAACTAACCTGCAAAGAAGAACTACCTGCAAGGGTAGCAATACTCGTATCACACAAAGACTGTAACAAGAGGAAAAGAAGGATACTACATAATCAATCATTAAGGGGACAATCTAACAAAAAGATTGTTAAGCTTGTGCCTTTGGCTCAGGTCATGATCCCAGGGTCCTGGGATCGTGTCCTGCCTCAGGCTCATTGCTCATTGGGGAGCCTGCTTCTCTCTCTACCTGCTACTTCCCCAGCTTGTGTTTTCTCTCTTTCTCTGACAAGTAAATAAATAAAATCTTTTTTAAAAAAAAATTTAAGATTGCAACTATTATGCACCCAACATGGGAGAACCCAAATACTTAAAGCAGTAATAACAAACACAATGGGAATAATTGATAGTAATAAAATAATATTAGGGGACTTTAACATCCCACCTACATCAATGGATAGATGATCTAAACAGAAAACCAATAAGGAAAGAGTGGCTTTGAATGATACATTGTACCAGATACATTTAGCAGATACATCCAGAGAATCCTAAACCAGCAGAATACACATTCTTTTCAAATGTACATGGAACATTCTCCAGAAAAGAGCACATATTAGGCCACAGAACAAGTGCTAACAAAATTCAAAAGATCAAAGTTATTTCATGCATCTTTTCTTTTTTAATTATATTTTCTTTTTTTAAAGACTTTATTTATTTATTTATTTATTTGTCAGAGAGAGAGAGAGAGAAAGAGAAAGAGCACACACGCAGGCAGAGTGACAGGAAGAGGTGGAGAGAGAAGCAGGCTCCCTGCCAAGCAAGAAGCCCAATGCAGGACTCGATCTCAGGACCCTGGGATCATGACCTGAGCCGATGGCATCAGCTTAACCGAGCCACCCAGGCATCCCTCATGTATCTTTTCTAGTCATAATGCTATGAAACTAAAAATCAACCACAAGAAAAAATCTGGAAAGAGCACAAATACCTGAAAGTTAAATAACATGCTACTAAACAATGACTGGGTCACTAAGAAATCAAAGAATAAATTAAAAATTACATGGAGACAAATGAAAATGAAACCACAATGGTCCAAAATCTTTGGGATGCAGCAAAAGCTGTTCTAAGAGGGAAGTTTATAGCAATAGAGGCCTACCTCAAGAAGCAAGAAAAATCTCAAACAACCTAAGCTAACACCTGAAGGAGCTAGAAGAAGAAAAACAAATAAAACCCCCAAATGAGTAGAAGGAAGGAAATAGAGAAGATTAGAGGAGAATTAAATGGAATAGAAACAACAAAAAAATCCACAAAAGTACCAGCAGCTGGCTCTTTGAAATGATCAATAAAATTGATAAATCTTTAGCCAGACTCATAAAAAAAGGGGTGGAGGGAGACTCATATAAACAGAATCTGAAATTAAAGAAAAGAAATAATGACCAAAACTACAGAAATGAAAAGGATTATAAGAGAATACTATGGAAAAAATATATGCCAGTAAATTGGACAACCTAGATAAATTCCTAGAAACATATAACTTACTGAAACTGAATCAGAAAGAAATAGAAAATTTTGTTTATAAAAAAATTAAAAAATTAAAACAAAAAGAAAGAAATAGAAAATTTGAACAGACTAATTACCAGCAATGAAATTGAATCAGTATTAAAAAAAACTTCCAACAAATAAAAGTCCACAACCAGATGGCTTCACAGGTGCATTCTAACAAACATTTAAAGAAAAGTTAATACTTATTCTTCTCAAACTCTTCTAAAAGATAGAAGAGGAAGAAAAATTTGAAAATCCATTCTATAAGGCCTGCATTACCCAGATACCAAAACCAGATAAAGATACTACAAAAAAAAAAAAAAAAAGAGAGAGAGAGAGAGAGAGAGAACTACAGGCCAATATCTCTGATGAACATAAATGTGAAAAACCTCAACAAAATATTAGGAATTTAAATCCAACAATACAAAAAAAATCATCCACCATGATCAAGTGGGATTTATTCAAGGGATGCAAGGGTGGTTTAATATTCACAAATCAATCAATGTGATACATCACATCAATAAGAGAAAGGAGGATAAAAACCATATGACCATTTTAATAGATGCAGAAAACATATTTGATAAAGCACTACACTCATAATAAAAACCCTCAACAAAGTAGGTTGAGAGGGAACATACCTCAACATAATAAAGGTTCTATACGAAAAACCCACAGCTAACTCATACTCAATGGTGAAAAATTTAGTGCTTTCTCCCTAATATTAGGAATAAGACAAGAATGTCCACTCTCACCACTTTTATTCAGCATAATGCTGGGAATCCTAGCCATAGCAATTATACAATCAAAAGGAATAAAGGCATCCAACTTGGTAAGGAAAAAGTAAAACTTTGACTATTTGCAGATGACATGATACTATATATAGAAAACCCTAAAGACTCCACCAAAAAAGAGGGCACCTTGGTGGCTCAGTGGGTTAAGCCTCTGCCTTCAGCTCAGGTCATGATCTCAGGGTCCTGGGATTGAGCCCCACATAGGCTCTCTGCTCAGCGGGGAGCCTATTTCATCCTCTCTGCCTACTTGTGATCTCTGTCTGTCAAATAAATAAATAACATCTTTAAAAAAAAGACTCCACCAAAAAACTACTAGAACCAATAAATGAACTCAATAAAGTCACAGGATACAAAATCAATGTACAGAAGTCCATTGCATTCCTAATTAATTGCATTAATAATGAAGCAGTAGAAAGAAATACTTAAAAGCAAACTCATTTACAATTGAACCAAAAATAATAAAATACCTAGAAATAAATCTAACCAAGGAAGTGAAAACCTATACTCTGAAAACTATAAAACACTAATGAAAGAAACTGAAGATGACACAAAAAAATGGAAGGATATTCCATGTTCATGGATGGGAAGAACAAATATTGCTAACATGCCCAAATTACCCAAATAATCTACAAATTCAATGTAATCCTTATCAAAATACCAACAGTATTTTTCACAGAACTACAACAAACAACCTTAATTTGTATGGAACCACCAAAGACCATGAAGAGCCAAAAAAAATTTTTTTGGCTTTTTTTTTTAAGATTTAAAAAAAAAAATCTTGAAAAAGAAAAACAAAGCTGGAGGTACCACAGTTCAGATTTCAAGCTATATTACAAAGCTGTAATAATCATAACAATATGATAATGGCACAAAAATAGACACACCGATCAACAGAACAGGATAGAAAGCTCAGAAACAAACCCTTGATTATATGAATTAATCTTTGACAAAAGAGTCAAGAATACAAAAAAATCAGAAGGAATGGGAAAAAACGTCTTTAACAAATGGTATTGGGAAAACTAAACAGCTACATGTAAAGGAACAAAACTGGACCAGCTTCTTATATCATATACAAAAATAATCTCAAAGTGAATTAAAGATGTAAATGGGAGACCTGAAACCATAAACATCCTACAAGGGAGCAGTGGCAGTCATTTCTTTCACATCTGCTGTAACAACGTTTTTCTAGATAGGTCTCTTGTGGCAAGAGAAATAAAAGCAAAATACATCAAAATTTAAAAAGCTTCAGCACATTGAAGGAAACGATAAAACTAAAAACCTACTGAATGGGAGAAGATGTTTGCAAATGACATATCTGATGAAGGGTTAGTATTCAAAATATATAAAGAGTTTATCATATTCAACATCCAAGAAACAAGCCAGGTAAGAAATTAGCAGAAGACATGAACAGATATTTTTCTAAAGAAGACATCCAGATGGTCAACAGACACATAAAAAGATGCTCAACATCACTCATCATCAGGAAAATGCAAATCAAAACTAAATGAGCTATCACCTCACACCTGTCAGAATGGCTAAAATCAAAATGAGAAACAAAATGTGTTGGTGAGGATGTGGAAAAAAAGGAACCCTAGTGCACTGTTGGTGAGAATGAAAACGGGTGCAGCCACTATGGAAAACAGTATGAAGTTTCCTCAGAAAGTTAAAAATAGAACAACCCTATAATTCAGCAATCCCACTATTGGGTATTTACAAAAAAAAAAAACAAAAAAAAACAAAAAAAAAAACCAACCACACTAATTCAAAGAGATACCTGCAACCCTATGTTTACTGCAGCACTATTTACTATAGCCAAATTATGGAAGAAGCCCAAATCTCCATTGATAAATGAATAGATAAAGAAAATGTGGTACACACACACACACGAATATTATTTAGCCATATAAAGGAATGAAATTTTGCTATGCAGCAATATGGATGTAGCTAGAGAGATATTTCACTTAATGTTAAGGGAAAAAAGTCAGAGAAAGACAAATACTATATGGTTTCACTCATATGTGGAATTTAAGAAACAAAACAAATGGGGGTGCCTGGGTGGCTCAGTTGGTTGAGTGTCCGACTCTTGGTTTCAGCTCAGTTCATGATCTTGGTCATGATATTGAGCCTTGAATAGATTCCTTGCTCAGCAGGGCGTCTGCTTGGGGTTATTTCTCTACCTCTCCCCTGCCTCACACTCACTCTCAAATAAATAAATACATAAATATTCAAAAAAAAAGAAAGAAAATGGATGAACAAAGGGAAAAGAAAAAGAGAGAAAGAGACAAACCAAGAAACACTCTTAATTATAGAGAACAAGCTGATGGAGTTTGTTTCAGAGGGGCAGTGCATGGGGAGATGGGTGAAACAGGTGATGGGGATTAAGAATACACTTATCCTGATGAGCACTGAGTAATGTATAGGATTGCTGGATCACTCGATTGTACACCTGAAACTAATATAAAGCTGTATGTTAACTATACTGGATTTAAAATAAAAAAAAAACCCACATTTACTTATTGCTTAATCAACTTATTTTTTGCTTAGTCTAACCAATCTGCAATCTTGTCAACTGTCCTCTCTGCCCATCACCTCTACACCCACACTCAACTATCCCATGTCCTGGGATCCTAGGCTCTTAGACCCACGCCTCTATGGCTCTCCAGTCCATCTCACCATCCTGTATCCTCAGCTACTGTGCAGACTCTTCCATGCTGGAAAGGGAAGGGATGTAGGAAAGTAAGAAAATGGAATGGCGGGGAAGATAGGACTTGGATAGTTTTAATATTGAAAATGTAAAATTTTAAAATAAATATGCTGCAGAAAAATAAAAAAGATGTTCAACTCAAATTCTAGAGCATATGTTATTTAAAAATTAAAGGTTTATGCTACCACCTAGAAGATGAATAGATACAGGAAATGTATTACTTCATAAAAATTGAAACACCAAGTTTCTACCTTTCACATCAGGGTGAAACCTTGAGTCAATACATTTCATAAAATACCTAATATCAGGAACACAGCATTACTCAAATTATATTAAGCTTTTAGAAATAAATTTATTACTAAATAGAAGAAAACTTGATTAATATTCTAATTACTATTTTCTGCTAGGTCATTAGGTTCTGCCTTTTAAAACAGCTACCAGAACAAACAACCAATATAGTTTCCTGTTTGTCCTTTTCCCCCTGAGTTGCTTTTCAGCCGTGAATCCCTTCTATCAGGGAGTTAGATGGAAAGTAGGAAATGAATGATGGGGTAAGGTGAAGCTACCCTTGGGTTTTCTACACTACTCAGCCAAAAGTCCCTTCCAGATTGTCCTATTATTGCTACTTTTGAGGGTTTGAAATTCTTCTCTTTGTTGTACTGCTGATTGTCTTTTATGATGACACTGTCTTTGCACTTTGGGTTTGGAAATTATATCTCACAAGGGAGTTCTTATTCTCCCCATGAGCATTCTTTCCTGTTGTGTGGTTGCAAAGCCTCAAATCAGGTTACATGAAGAATTTGGGTTTTACATCCAACAGGGTAGCAAAATACAAGGCAGTCCACTGTATACTGTACAGGCTTGGCCTTTGTTTCCTTGGAGACCTTGCTACCCACTCTGGCCATAGTTAAATTCCTTTTAAAGTTCTTAAATCTGGATAGAGATTCCCCACCGCCCGACCCCCACCCCACCAGTTTCCTGACAAGGAGTTGAGATCCAGGCCCCAACTTTAGGCATGGACAGCTTTCACTGCCCAAATATGCTGATGAAATAATATGTATTCAATGTATCATCATCTAGATAACATCAGGCACCTACACATTTGGTATTTGTTTCTGAGCCTCCATTTTGGCTATAAATTATTACTCCCTTGGAAATTCTTTAGATGTGTGATTTCTTTTAGACATTTATTTCTCATTAAGATTTGTTTTCTAATGAGCAGCCATGTTTGCAAATTGAAAATTAAAAAAAAATCTTAAAACAAACTTAGGTTATTTTTCTCTTAATCTTACCTCTCTGATAACACAGTTAAAATATGATTTGTGGTATATAGAAGGGAGAGGGAACCAGCTGAAAAAAGAAAAAACAAAACAAAAACCAACAACAGCAATGATTTTATCTTGGCCGAAGACAAGGAAATCTGCCCTTTTCAGGTATTGGAAAAAACACAGCAATGGTACAGGGCACTTTCATGAGTCAAGGTTCTTAATTGATTCATGCCAAGAAGTATTGCCACAAAGTACTGTGACCTGGTTCTTTGAACAAGTTTGCGACTTGACAAATGACATCAGAAGAAAACACAAGGCAAATTCTGACCCCAGTCAGACTGAGCACAAACAGGAGACTTCTGTAAAGCAATTTACAAATCACCCCTGAGCAGAATGCTTACCGATCTGTTTTCAAGGACTAGGGGAAAAAACACAAAGCAGAGCTGTTTAATAAGACTGCCACAAATGGTAACTATTGTGCACAAGCCAAACGAGGGTGGCCAGATATAGGTTCTTGGGAGATAAGCAGCCAAATGGTAAAGCTATGAGATTTGTTGGTCTAATGTGTCACAGAGAACACCTACTTAATTACAAAGACCACTCTAATGGCCCCAGATGCGCTTAGTTGCCTTTCAGGTCTCCAAATTGATTATAACCATTAATAAGAAGTTTCTGTTTTGTCTTGTTTTTCAATGAGGCAGTTACAATATGTCTTAAAATCATTCATGGTCAACCCATGTGCTCTTATTTTCACCTGCCACCAGGGAAAACAAATCTCTGGGCTTGGGATTTGTGCTTTGTTTTAGTGGCTGGGTTTTTCAGCTGGGATGTCTTTCCAAATGGAAGACTTTTATGCAGTTGTCTATGCTTCTTCTATGAATAAGGATACACCTCAAACAAAGCAGCAAGCCATAACAAAGGAGGGGGGTATGCTAAATTTACCCTGTCACATTTTCTTCATGAAGCTTTCGTTAGGAATGAAAAGAAATGATCTAAACAGACTCTTGGAAAATATTTTCACTGACAAACTGGTATGTTCAAGCTAAGGTATAATTAAAGTTACACTATGCCTTTTCCCCCCTTGTAACAGGAGTTAAAAAAGGAATGATAAATTGGAACCACAGGTTATCTTTTAACCATGGAGAAACATTCTCATCAAATAATAATTAGAATTCTTTCTGTTTGAGAAGGAGGGATTACAGGGCTGTTTCCTTCAGCTACTGTACATGAGTAACCCTCCCTCATGAGTCACTGGGCAAAAGGGTCCCAAAGAAATCCCATTAGTGTCAGTGAAGTAAATCGTATCATAGACAATGCATAAGAATAGCATAATGAGGTCTTTGCTGATTAAAGGAATACATTATTGCACCTGATGGAATCTGGGAGTATCTACTGATACAAGGTAAGAGAGTATTTATCTAAACTATAAAAGAAATGAAATGTACACCTTGAGGCAAGGACAATGAATTCCACAGACAGTGCCTTCCCTTGTCACTACATGCAAAGTGCCAACCAGGAGGCATTCATGCAGCTTGCTACACAGAGAAGGAAGAAGATCTGGCCGGTAGGTGGTGCTGACTCCTCAGCAGAAGGAGAAGGCGTCCTCCTTTCTGTTTATCCTGCTCCTGTCAGCAATTTTATACATGTTTTCAAATTCCTCAGTTTAAGGTCTCTGCGTCTTGGGAAAGACGCAATAATTCTCCTATTTCAAAGCCATGTTTCTTTGTTTGCTTATAGATTTGAAAAAAGGTCACTGGGGGGCATATGAAGATTAAAACGGAGGGTATCACTACCTTCGTAGACATTATTAGATCCTCCCTTTATTCGAGGCAGGAGGGATTGATGTATAAAGCTTTCTGAAAAACAAAAGCAAACAACGCCACCCACCCCAGTAGTCTAGGTCACTACTGACTAGTGTGGGGGCTTGTTTCCGGGCTTGTCTGTAGCTCTAACTGGATGTTTTCCTGAAACCCTTCAGGATGGATAACTATTAAGAGCTATAAGGCCCTTTCGATTGTTGAAATGCCCTGCCCATGGCAGGTAAGACGTCATTCATTTAGCTAATACAGATTCTTCTTCTGTTGCAGTGCCTGCTTCATTCAGAGTGTGATCTGTGTACACATTCAATGAAAGCTAGGAGAGTCTTAATCAGATTTTGTTAGTATACTTCCTTTTGAGGAGAAGGAGGCAAAGAGCTGGAAAACACACTCTTCTGGGAAGAACTACTTTCTGAGGTAGATTTGAGGGTCACTGCACATTTGGTCCAATCTTCCACACCAGAGATAGGGAAACTTCTCTTTCTATTGAGAGTCGTTGACCCGAAGAGGAAAAAAAAAAAATCAATTGAGGGTCAGAGAAGTATAAAGCAACTTGTTTTATTTTTAGAGATATGTTTACAAATTCTCATGCTTTTTAAATTAGGTACAGGGAGCATACAGATCTAAACATGTATCCACTACTTTAAAATTTAGACCTAATCTATGTAAAATTTAGACCTAATCTATGTAAAAGACAGTGGCGGGGGTGGGGGGAGAATGGGAAAGCAGAGAGGTGGAGAAGAGGAGATGAAAATACAGAGAAACGGAGAAGAAAGACACAGGCAGAGAGCAGTAGAGTCCTGTGCTACACACACACACACACACACACACACACACACAAGATCACATGCTAAATAAAGGACACTCACACCAAAAGGAAGGCACATAGTCACAAAAGAATTCTGGGAAAGTGAAAAAGTATCCTTTTGTGGAGCAACATTCCATCTTGTGGTTTTCAGGATATTAAAATAGAAAACCTTTGCTGGACTAGCTGCATCAGTGTAATTACAGTAATTTTCAGGTAAGCTGCATCTTACTACTTCCACCTGAAGGGTGCTTGGAATTTAAGTCAGAGTGCTAGTTTGGCCCTTAGTCCTACATTTTCTTCGTCTTTACTGACTCTCCTCTACAATAACAGCTGGGCTTTGCCATGATTAGTGAAGCAATGTTGTGCTAATATTGTCTAAAAATAATGAGTGATGATCATCATTTAAATATTGGTCAGATGCTTTAGAAAGGGATTTATTAAAGGTAAAAAGAGAAACTATTTTCTGGCTAGGACTTGGTTAATTGGAAAAAATCAAAAACCAAAAACACTAATTCTTTACTCCAGAAACATGTTACTTGGCTTAAAACAAACACACAACCCCCCCCCCAGGGGTGTATGTGTGTCTTTGTGTGTGTGTGTACATAACCAAATGTCCGTTCCTCAATAAATCTTTTCAAACTTTACAGGAAATGTACTCACATCCTAGATTATCCATTAGAATCTAACAGCTCACAACTGTTAGGGAAAATAGTGAGACAAGACTCTAGCCTCGGTTATACGGTTATAACAAGTAGGTATACATTGCTTGCATGGCTCATGCCAATTCCCTAGAGTGTCTCTCTGAGCTGTGGTACAAAGGAGTGAACAGAGTTTTGCAAAGGCTGCAGCATCACATAGACCAATGCTGATGGAGAAATATGTAAGAAAAGTAAATTCATTTATTTAAGCAAGCAGGCGAGATATACAAAGCACATGGCCCTTTGCAACTGTAGATCATTCCTCAGTTTCCCATTCATTTCTACAACTCTCTTCTAACTTAAGATAAGCCCCAATGGGAGTTGTTTCTGCATTAGGCAGGGGGAGCAAATAGCCTCAAAGACATCATTTTGTACTTGGCTACCACCTTAAGACCAGCTCTTATTGTATAAGTCTAGAGACTACCATTCACACAGTGAATAATGTTCACTTGTGCAACACAGCAGCCAGGAGAACACTGCCATTTTCATCAAGAGTGGAGGCTTCCAAATGATGCTGGGGGACCGGAAAAAAGCTGGGTGCTGAGTTCATGGGAAATAAGCCGAGACCCATAGCTCATCTCAAAAATGGTGGCTGGGATTTATTTCTCACAGAGTAAATGACATTTCTTTTAGTGATGCATTGATGTTGACAGAGGTTTTGCTAAAAATGTCAGCATGGTAAATGTACAAAACAATCTATGTATTGTCTTAAAAACCGAGTTTCCAGAGGCGCCTGGGTGGCTCAGTGGGTTAAAGCCTCTGCCTTCAGCTCAGGTCATGATCCCAGGGTCCTGGGATGGAGCCCCGCATCGGGCTCTCTGCTCAGCAGGGAGCCTGCTTCCTCCTCTCTCTCTGCCTGCCTCTCTGCCTACTTGTGATCTCTCTCTGTCAAATAATAAATAAAATCTTAAAAAAAAAACCAATAAAACAAACAAACAAAAAAAAACCAAAACTGATTTTCCAGGCTTGGCCAGATAGCACCGACTGGGTTTGTAACCACCGAGATGTCATTTGACGTCTCTCAGCTGTGGGTTTCTCATCTGTACTTTGGAAGTGATGGTATTTGGCATCCCAGGAAGATTATGAAATTCAAACTGGGTCAATGGATTTTAACATGCTTCATAAACCATAAAGTGCTACCCAAGTGTGAGATGCTATTATTACTGATACTATTGATGCCAAAAATTTGCTTGGGAAAAAAAGGAAAGGGAGAGACTTATTTTGAGGATAAGAAGAGGGTGACATTCTAAGGGGAGAAGCTCACTGTAGTAAGTCATAGCTCTAAGACAGCTGTTGGCTGCTTAATAAAAGCCAGTGAAGATGACAAAGTAATTTCTGGTTCAAGCATGAATGCTCCAGTACAGGAGTTTATGTTCGATTGCCAGATGCTTCAAGCTAGCAGCTAAATCCAAAGACACCAAAGACACTTCATGCACCAACAATATCCTGCCTTCTCAAGTCAGAGGCCTGCATAAATGTTCATTCCAAAAGGAGAAGATGTCACTGGAAAATCACCTAGGAGGAGGAGTAATTGTGAAACTGATCAGAAAGGTGGCAAACACAAAAAGAATCATTAAGCCACTAGCTACAAAAAAGGTAAAATCTGAATAGAGAAAATGGAGCCTCTGTAGGGTTGGATGGTAAAAATAGACAAGACTGCTATTTGCTAATGACGAAGATGACCATTCCTCTTGGTGCTGGAAGAGGTTACATTCATTTATGATTTTTGGAGATCTCTTAAAGGAATACTTAATGTAGGAGATTAAAAAGACAGGGCTAAAATATTTACCTTTATTACATCAACCAAGGGTTAAGGCTGCAGTACATTTATCACGGTGGTTAAATAATATGCTTATTAAGCATTTTCCTTTTTGTTTTGTGGTTGCCTAATAGACGATTTGTATGAGGAGAAAAAACAGAGAACAAGGAGGTTTCCTTTGAATGCCTAGTTCCCGTAGATTATAATTATGTTTTCATGTTCTTGTGAAATGGTGCTGATACCATGATGGACAACCATCACTGAACTTTACCTTACTATCATCATTGCATCTTACAGATGTTATGTGTTTGCCATATGCCAGGATCTGTGCTATCCATGTTTATAACCTCACTGAAATGTAAGCGTTATGAGGGCAAAGGACATATCTTTCTTGTTCAGCATAGATTCCTTAAACAGAGTATAGTTACTGATGCAACAGGTGCTCAGGAAATATCTATAGGATGAATAAGTCACCAGCAGTGAAACTTTGCCACCCTAAGATATAGGTATCATTATTATCACTATCTAATAAAAGATGTAGCTAATGCTTTCTTAAGAGCTTCAATATGTTCACTGAGGTCACAGACTTCATTGGAGGGAAGAAATAAATATTCACCCCCAAGTCTGACTGATTGTAAAGTCCTATAAGTTACTGATTTCTATTCTAATATAACTGCCTGCAGCTCACTGCTTGCTTTAATTCATTGTGAAAGAGGTGTTTGGGTGGCTGCCAATGTTTAGGTATAAATGAGCTTTGTCTAATTTTCTTTTTATTATGATAGAATGTGACATGATGTGTTGGAACCAGACGTACTTGAAGGACTCAAGACTTAGGAAGAGGGAGAAAAAAAAAAAAGGGAATCCAATGGAGCCCAGCTTGATAAGGTGAGAAAAGAATTCAAGAGAAGAATGACAAGAAGCAACTCTGGGAAAGCCAAAAAGGAATCATCAGACTTTATTATCAAAGGCTCCCAAAGGTAGTAATGTTTTGGTTATTTATGGAACACAGCTCCAAAAGTGAAGGTTCAGCCCAGCTGAAGAAGCCAAAATACAAATAAAAATTCCAAACTGAAAAAAAAAAAAATCTTTTCAAAGTATTATTTAGTGGAAAATTGGACCCCTTGAATGAGAGGCAGTTTTGTTTAGGGAGATTATCTATGTAAACAATAGAACCAGACTTCCCGAGGGTTTTTTTTTTTTTTTCTTTTTCTTTAAGGTTTTATTTATTTATTTATTTGTGAGGGAGAAACAGAGAGTACAAGCAAGGGAGCAGCAGGCAGAGGGAGAAGCAGGTTTCCCGCCGAGCTGGGAGCCCTTGATGCAGGGCTCAATCCCAGGGCTCATGACCTGAGCCGAAGGCAGATGCTCAAGTGACTGAGCCACCCAGACACCCTGTATGTACTTCCTGGATTTTAATTCTAATTCAACCACTTACTAACTGTGTTAATCTGAGGGAAGTTACTTCATTTCTCAGTGCCTCAGCTTCCCTAGATTTAGTGGGAATAATAGCCTATACCTCATACTTTGAGGATTAAATGAGTGAAATAATAAAGTTTGAAAACAGAGCTTGCCAAATAAGAAATGTTAGTTGTTACTAAGAATCTAGCAGAAACAAAGCTGCCTCCGTATATCATTTAGTGTAACTGTCCGAAACCTTACAGTAGTTACCCCACCTGGTCTCAAGAGATATTTCTATTGACAGAAATCCTGAGTAAAGGAAACTCTTTCAGGTATACAGATAGATACCTGTACCATTTAGATCAAAACTGAAAACTGCTGCTAGACTCTGGTAGCAAGAGGGTGTCGATTGTAGATAGAAAGCTGCACTTACAGACTAAAAAAGAGATTCTTACAGGTTAAGAAACTGAGCTGTGGAGTTAGAAACAGGGATGCAAATTTTATCTCTACTTCTTACTAGCTGACTGATTATGGGGTAGGTCACTTACTTTAAGTCAGTTAATTTGTTTCTTCCCTTCAACAGTCCTATTCTGCACGTTATACTACTGGAACATTGTAAGCATATGATATAAGTTAGCTATCATCATCATCATCACATGATCATAACTGAGTGCAATTGTGCCTGGGTTCATGTGGTATAACTGCAGGAGCTTTCAAAGAGAAACAGCTTCCCCATACATGCAAAGACTGGGGAAGGGGAGAGCAAAATTTCGTTAGAGAAATATGTCTGTATAAATCTTTAAAGAAATATTGTGGGTCTCTAAGTCATGACAAACCTGCCCCAACTTTATAAGGAAACCAAAGTAGAAACCTTTCAAAGAAGAAGGAACAAAAGAAGAAACCAAAGAAGAAACAAAACGCACAGCTACTAAACATGATAGCAGATGCTCCAAACAATTTGCTGCTAGTGAAAGTATCATAAGGAAATTATCATCATACATAGCCATTTCTTTGCCAGAACAGTGCACAAATACAGATAAAGAGCACATGTGCTTTCTTGCTCACACGCCAGGGCAACACACCAACTTTGAAGATGATCACCAGAATGACATCAAGTGAAGAGATTATCATGCTTGTTGTATCCACATTCCAGGACCTTCATTAACTCTCTGGACATCATCAGACACTGTGAAAAATGCTGAAGACAGGACAGTATGACCCTGAGCTGAGAAGATTAATAACCGGTGAATAACTAAACTAGCTCACTGATAGTTTGCTATGCTGATTTCTACAGCTATCTTAATGGATTATTTGAGTAGTTTATGGGGCATAGCCCAAAATATACTTCACCGAGGGACATGAAAGCTCTGAGCATAGCTTAGGTTAGTGAAATCTTTGGGTTTAAAACACGATATGCTGTTTTCCCCTATTGCCTTCTACTTTATAATTCTCCAGAGGCCAGAAATCACACAAGGCTAAGAATTGCTTTTGGGAACATCATCACAAATTCCCATAGACACTGTAGGATTGCTTACCACACAGGGTCACCCCAAGGCACACTGCTTAACTTGGTACAAGTAATACATGTGGGAGGAAGGGTACCAAGCATCTGAGGGGCAATTCATTCTTCAAAAGGAGTCAGTAGAATTTACCAATAATTAAGAGATCTGGATTCTAATACAGAAGTGTACTTACAAAATGATAACCGTGAATCTGGAATCCCCATCATGTTAGTGGTTGGGTATTATGCACATTCAAACCCTGTTTCTTTTACAAGCTCGGTCTAAAGGATCAGGGTTATATAGATAACTTAGCAATGATAGCAAGTGGGACCTTAATAAATCATATAAATTACACAAGTTTTGATTTCACAGGGCCTTCCCTTTTTATATTATTTAGGTATACAGAGCTGCACACAAATAATTTACATGCAGGGAGAGTTTTACAAGAATTAAATAGTAAAAATACAACAAAATAATCCATGATTATTTATCAGATATTGTCCTTGCTTCTTTCCATAAATTATCCCATTTCCTCTTCATAATAACTCTAAAATGTCTTTAAACAGAAATTATTTTTTTCAAAGGCTTAAGCCCATAAGAAAGAACAGTTAGGGGCGCCTGGGTGGCTCAGTGGATTAAGCCTCTGTTTTCGGCTCAGGTCATGGTCCCAGGGTCCTGGGATCAAGCCCCGCATGGGGCTCTCTGCTCGGCGGGTAGCCTGCTTCTCCGTCTCTCTCTGTCTGCTTCTCTGCTTACCTGTGATCTTTCGCTCTCTGTCAAATAAATAAATAAAATCTTAAAAACAAAACAAGAAAGAGTAGTTGGGATGAATAACCATTAAAATTGGGGATGTTGGAAGGAAGTATGTGGTTAACAGACAAGAAGCACTGAATCCTGAGCCAGCAGTAGGAAAACGACAAGAAGCAGTGGCCTTACTCTTTAGAATATTCCTCAAAGATTCAGGGATTCGTTGCATGAGGCACCACAGGAAGAAGAGGACATGGAGAACTGGATCAACGTTGTTTGGAATCAATTAAGTCCCCAGATCTTTTTTATTCTATGCAACCAGGTGACTAACCCTCCTTACTCCAAAAGTATACTGCGTTTTTTCTCTCCAAGAAGGTCACACAGAAAGATTTCTGGGCAAGAGGAAACAGGTTTGGGCGCCTGGGTGGCTCAGTGGTTAAAGCCTCTGCCTTCGGCTCGGGTCATGATCCCAGGGTCCTGGGATCGAGCCCCATATCGGGCTTTCTGCTCGGCAGGGAGCCTGCTTCCTCCTCTCTCTCTGCCTGCCTCTCTGCCTAATTGTGATCTCTGTCTGTCAAATAAATAAATAAAATAAAATAAAATAAAAGAGGAAGCAGGTTCAAGTGAACGTAGCAGGGATTTTGTAAATAGTTATGTGGGGAAGGGTAAGATTCTCAACTCATTTGTCAATATGGCTGCTAGAACACTGGCAGTGAGATCTCTGCTCTCCAAGAAGGAGATTAAATACTCTTTCTCTGGGGACTGTGATTAACCCAAAAAGAAAGACTTAAAAATACTGGTGGGGTGTGTGTGTGTGTGTGTGTGTGTGTGTGTGTGTGTGTGTGTGTGTTGGGGGGATTCCCCAAGGAAGTGGCTTAGTCATATTGATTGCATAGTCAATAAACTTTACCCACAGGTTTATAGCTTCAAATTAGCTTTTTTAGTGCCTCTTCCTTCAATATGAGCCAACAACCCAGAATCACTAGACATCTGAAGATAGCTTCTAACATAAAAGATCTAGTCCAAAGCAAGTAAAGAAAATCTATTATTAATATTTTCAGAGAAATAAGAGATATCGAATTCATGCATTGACAAGAAAACAATACTACAAATAAGGAACATTCAGAGACTAAAAGAGAGTTCTTAGAAATTTGAGGCATGATAATTGAGAGATAGAGATTAACTGGTATAAGACTAATGGCCTGAAGGCTGGCTTCTAAAAAAGGAGGAGGCTTTATGCACTGTCCCATGGAAACTAGCCATGGCCCAGTGCTTAAGGCAATCAATCTATTCAACCCTAATACTTGGCCCCCAGCCCCCGACCATGCCAGGGACAGGTGTAGAAGTGCAATACTTCCCCAAATGTGAACTTTGACCTTGTATTCCTGCCACTTGCTCACATGCCAGCAGCCACATATTTGGTTTCTAGGTTGTAGATCATGTCAAGAGAGAGGCTGTGCTTCCATAATCCTTCAGCTTGAAACCCTAAAGCCCAAGTTTCAGCACCACCTTTTGTAACCTTACAGTTGCTTTTAGATCTTTATGGGTTGCTCCAGAATGTCATGGACAATAGGGCGCTTGTATTCCAACTACTGCATTATTGTCTCCATGAATTTCTTTCTGGAAATGTTGCTTCAGCAGGTATGATGTGAGTACAACCTGGTCATTTATTTGCCTTTGTTTGCCTGACAACAACTGAGATGAAAAGTAACTGGAAAAGAAAGCTTAGGAAAGTTCTAGAGTATAGAGCAAAACCACAAAGAGATAAAACATAGGAAGGATGGGGTGTCTAGGTGAAAATGTTGGGTTAGGCATGTGACTCATGCTTTAGCTCAAGTCATGTTCTCGGGGGTCATTAGATGGAGCTCTGGGTGGAGCCCTCGTTGTGTCCCGCATTGGGCTCTGCACTTAGTGGGGAGTCTGCTTGGGACATTCTCTCCATCTACTGCTCTAGTGTTTACGCTCTCTCTCTTTCTAAAATCAATCAATCAATCTTAAAAAAAATAGGAGAGAAAGAGATAATATTATAGAACCACTCTCTATAAAAAGAAAAGGTTAAAAAAAAGGAAGGAAAGAAATAAATTCTTGGGGTACCTAGGTGGCTCAGTGGGTTAAAGCTTCTGCCTTAGGCTCAGGTCATGATCCCAGGGTCCTGGGATCAAGCCCCACATTGGGCTTTCTGCTCAGCAGGGAGCCTGCTTCCCCTGCCCCCTGCCTGCCTCTCTGCCTACTTGTGATCTCTCTCTCTGTCAAAAAAAAAAAAATCTTAAAAAAAAAAAGAAATTCTCAACAAATACAACCCCCAATTTCCCAGAACAGAAGGACATATGTTTCCAAATTAAATAGGCCTACGCAGTATCAATCAGAAAATAGAAAATGAGATGAGACATAATTAATTAAACCTAATTAGACATATCACAATATTATGACATTTCAGAACAATGCAGATAAATATCAATACATGTCTAGAGAGAGACAGAGAAAAACAAAAATAAAAATAGGTCATATATAAAGGAACAGAAATTAGAATTATTTCAGACTTTTTTTTTTTTTAAGATTTTATTTATTTATTTTCAGAGAGAGAGCAAGAGCGAGCACAGGCAGACAGAGTGGCAGGCAGAGGCAGAGGGAGAAGCAGGCTCCCTGCTGAGCAAGGAGCCCAATGTGGGACTCGATCCCAGGACGCTGGGATCATGACCTGAGCCGAAGGCAGCCGCTTAACCAACTGAGCCACCCAGGCGTCCCTATTTCAGACTTTTTAATAGAAATGTTGGAACTTGTAAGACAATGGATCAATAACCTCAAAATTCAGAAGTAAAATTACTTTTAGCCTAAAATTCTATTCCCAGCCAAACTATCATTAAGTGTGACAGTAAAAGAAGGAAACTTGGAGAGAAGCAAAGTGCTTTTCAGGAAACAACTGCAGGATATGCTTCAAGAAATGAAGGAATAAACAAGTCCCCAACAACAGAGAATCCAAAATAGGGAAGATTTGAGAGGAATTCTCAAGAAAATGGTGAAGATACATCCTAGATGGATATTTTATAGTATGTGATTAATAATATTTCTAAAATTTGCACATACGTCAAAAGTTTGGGGTTTGACTCAGTGGTATATATATAGAAACCAAGTAAACAAACAGAAATAATAAACAGGTAGTAAAAAAGGAAGCGAAGTAATTGTTTCATTGCTTACTCAGGAATAGCACTGCATAGTCATAATTATGTAATTATGGATTAAAATCTAATCAGAATTATGATGTATTTATATTAAGACAATGGGCATGTGTGAAAGAGAGTTGAAAGTCAAAAGACAATCCCTAAAACAGAAGAATCAAGAGAGATAAACATATTATTTAAGGATAAGATAATCAATACAAAACCAAGGGGGAAAAAAAACCCAGAGTCAAAGTGGTTGCCTCTGAGAAAGGGGAAAAGGGAGTAGGAGGGATTATATTTCTCATACTGTCTTTTAGGACGATATCTTTCTTTACTCTTTGTCTGCATATAACTATGGAGAAAAGTTAAAATGGAGAAAACAAACTAATGTCAGGGGAACACTGGTATTCCTATTTCAAAGATGAAGAAACTGAGGTTCAGAAAGTTTACAAAATGAGTAAGCAGTAGAAGGGAAGCTTGAACTTGGGTCTGTGGGTGTTCTTAACCGTGACAGTTTAGCGAGTTGCCTCTAGAAGGGGAAAGGCCTATCATTTTGCAAAGTGTCTCTATGTGTCAGGTCGTAAGCTTAGTACTCTACATAATGCCACCTCACGGAAGACTCAGAGCAACTCCTAAAAGTGGGCCCCATTCTCTTTTTACAAAGGCAGAGTCAGAAGCTTAGAGAGGAAGTGAAGACATCAGGATTTGAAGGGAGGTTTCAAAGCCCGCACTAAGGAGCCCACAGCTCTACCTATTTGAATCCTCCCGGTCATACTAAAGGAGTTGGGGGTGTTGTCAACTTTTATATAAGAATCCCAAAGTTTCACCATGGAAAACCTGCTTCTTTGGCCTGATGTTATGAGTGTCCAAAAATTCAACTCTGATTTGTTTCCTTGGGAGGATCTGTGCAGGTAAACTGCTGGCCAACAGATTTCTCCTTCTGTCACCCAGTGTTCATTTGGGAGAATGGCAGTTTTCTGTTTCACTCACTGCATCTCCAAATCGAGATTTCAGTAGGAGGCAGTGGCATTTTCCCTAAACTGACAATGAAAAAGGATCTTAGCACAGACAGAAAACTGTCTGTACTTGATTTAGATGATCTGTCCCAAGAATTAACAGCTCTCTTCTCTTAGTAGGAGCTATGATCTCAACCATGGATCTCTGCATCCTATACATGGCTGAGTAATAAGCAATGGTTAGTTTATACCCTACAGGGCTTTCGGACCCAGAGGAGAAGTACACCACAAACACATCATCAACTCCAAATGTCCCGCTTACTCAGCATGAGGACAATATGACTTCGGGTGGTCATGTATCCTTGCTTCCTCGGACAGTCCTGGTTTATTGGTTGTCTCAGTCTACCAACAGCATCCTGTTCACTCCAGTTTGTATGAAAAATTATATGACAGCCTAGTGATACTTCATCATTTTCATATGCTGGTACAGAATCTATTGTATCCTCTACTCCTCTCCTGCTCCCCTGAGAACATATTTGTTACCAAGCCAGTCCTATGTAAGGGAGATGGATAAGGGAGGATCTTACCTCCTTGGTATTCTCTCTTTCTAATAGGGTATCATCCAGAAAACAAGCATGCAGTTTACTAACCTAATGTATTGTTCTTCATATTGTTTTAACGTAAAGGCAACTTTACTTCCTAGATGCTTTAAATTAAGCCAGGTTATTTGACAAATGACAGCACCCTTTCAGTCAGACATTATAGATTAACCACAGGCAGAGGCAGGTGACACCTTTTGTAGGCTATTGATTAAAAGGAGCTGATATCCATCTTTCTGAGCACAGAATAATCCGCTGGCATTACAGAAATGATGGCAATCTTACAGAGAAGGTTAATCAGATACATGGGAAATCATATCTGTTCCTTGATAAAGTACAAGTCACTCAGAGATCAATCATAGACCCCAGCTGCCCAAATCACCATTGCTCAGAAAACAGAATTCGGGCAGGCAGATACTGGTTTGTCAAAATCTAGTACAAAACAAGACATTCTGCAGGTTTGAACAGTTTCGCCTGCTGAGAGCATTGATTTGTGGGTTTTATAATACATGCACAATGGTAAACAACATAAATATAAGAAGTAGATATAAAGTAATGATTTACTTTGTCTGAAAAGAGAGTGACTAATCTCTCAGACCTCCGTGCTGCTACAGAAACACTGCTGGAGTTTGGGTACATTTTTAGGGAACCATAGTAGGATACAAAGTTAAGCAGTTTGAGGCACTCCTCTTGGATAAATGGTAGCTGAGGCAATGGGGGGCAGGCAGTGAAAGAAATAAAAACACAATTATATTGACTATCATTTAAAGGTGCCTACTAAATGCCAGGGGCATTTACAGAGAGAATGGTGCTTTGCAGACAAAATTACAATTCTTGCATCACATAGGGCTTCCCATTTTATAGAGGAGGAAATGCAAACTGCTAAAGATTAATTTGTCCCAGATCACAGAGCTGCTCATAAGGGCCAGAGTTTGTATACAAATCCAAGCTGTAGGACACCAAAGCCTATACCCTTTTCACTGTGCCCTGCTGAGAACCTCTATTGCCCCATGCTCTATTAACTTATTAATTTTCTTAGCTGTTACTTTAACAAGAATTTGCTGAGCTCCTTTCGGAGGCAACATGTTAAGAGTAGAAAGAGGCACAGCCTATTCGGCCTTAGTTGGGGTATAGAATTTCCCCCTTTTGAGTTTCCTCTGCAAAAAGAAGGGGCTTGAAGAGATGAGATCATCTCTTCTAAAATCTTTAAGGGTTTTTCCAGTTGGGCCAATTTATGAATCAACTGTGAGAACAGGATGATTCTAACATGCTGCAAAAGGAGACCTGAAGGGGCGCCTGGGTGGCTCAGTGGGTTAAAGCCTCTGCCTTTGGCTCAGGTCATGATCCCAGGGTCCAGGGATCGAGCCCCGCATCAGGCTCTCTGCTCAGCAGGGAGACTGCTTCCCCCTCTCTCTCTGCCTGCCTCTCTGCCTACTTGTGATCTCTGTCTGTCAAATAAATAAATAAATAAATAAAAGAAATACCACCATGAAAAAAAAAAGAGACCTGAATATGTAGTTAATTCGTTCATTCATTCTTCATTCATTCTTCCATTCATGAGGTAGTTACAGAGCACCTAATATGTACAAGGGATGTGTTAAAGAATGTGGGTATAGGTCAGCAGTTCTGATGTTCATAAAGTTACATTCTTGTTAGGCTGACAAGTAATGGATGCATATGTATGCAAAACAAACAAACAAAGCATGTTTAGATTTTGAAAGTGTTACAGAAGAAATATATAAGGTACTGTAATAGAAAATAATAGAAAGGCACTTCTTTTGATGGGATATTCAGAGATTTCTGAAGGGGCTTCTGGGGAGATCTGGTATCTGAAGGATGAGAAGGGAGTGAGGTGGTAGAAGGAGAGTTTTATAACATATAGAGAAAAATTATCCAAGCTTCTCATAGTATTATAATAATATGAATATAATATGAAGATGAAAAAATTTTGCATGCACATGTATACACACACATACATAAAGAAACACACCCTAATTCTGGGGGTACAACATTATCAAAGCCCACTGGCCAAAACAAACAAAAAAACAACAGAAAACAAATAGATACATAAATAAATGAAGCCGATGTGCCTTATTTTCTAAATTAGAAATTGGGGCTCAGAGACATTATGAGTTTGGTCAAGTTTACCCAGGCTGACAAATGACCTAGGCTAATGTGAAGGTTATTTAAGTGCAGCTGGAGCAGCACCATAGCACTAAGCCTTGCCTTGGTCAACGTAACTGGTGGGATTTATAATATCCAGAGCCTAACACATCACTTCTATTCCTCATGTGTCACAAAGATGGCCTCCAGGGAATCAACTCAACCTAGTGACACAGCCAGCAACGCTCGTTCCTGCTGTAGGGTGGCTTAGAGCATTTCCTAGATAACTTTCTAGAGGTTTCAAACCTTGAATTACCCATCTATATAGTAATGGTAATAATAATGATACCTAACACTCATAATATGCTTACTGCATGGACAAATACTGTACCAAGCACTTTAAAGCACTATCTTAATTTTCTGACTTAGAGGAAAAGATAGAATCAGCATGTCAGAAAGACTTTATTTCCAAAGCCAAGTATGTCATGGCATAGGCAAGGGAATAATAAATTGAGTGCTGATCTGTGCTAGTTAATGTAAATACATTCTCTAATCTAGTCTTCCCCCAAAGTCTGTATAATAGGTTCTGTTATACCCATTTTATAAGTTCACTTTGAAATGCTTGTAAGTGACAATGGGATCGGAACCTGATTTGTCTATCTGCAAAGCCCATAGTTTCCCCCTACAATGCATTAGTAGAGAAGGGAACAAGTGAATTATATTGGACATACCAGAAAACTTCTCTGTCCAAACACCTTGCTCTCAATATCCAGCATGGTGTCACAGGAATTGAGAGGAAAGGTGCCCAAGAGTCTGCGAGGCCACAGTGAATGGAAGACTTAGGGAGGCACTATTGCCCAGTGACATCTTTGGGAGTAGATGGAAGGCTGTTACCACAGTAGAATTGGGATTGGGAGAAGCACCTAAGTAAGAATCATAAAGATGATATTCCCCAAGGATATGCCATTCTCTAGAAATTATGATTCCTGAATCACAGCTGGTAAATATACTTTATTCCTTCCTTTTCTTTTTCTTTCTTCCTTCTTTTAAGTGTGGGAAAGAGATCATTACTTTTTTTTTTCTTTTTAAGTTGGGATATAATTCACATAACAAAGAATTCACCCTTTTAAGGCATCACTTTACTGGGTTTTGCATATTTACCATTTGCACAACCATCACCACTAAGTCCATAATGTGCCATGACCGCAAAAAGAAACTTGGTACTGATTAGGAGTCAGTCCCAATTCTCCTTTATGTCCATCCTCTGACAACAAGTGATCTACTTTCTTTTTTATGAAGTTGCCTGCTGTATACATTTCATATAAATGGAATCATATAACATGTAGCCTTTTGTGTCTGGCTTCTTTCATTTAGCATCATGTTTTCAAGGTTCATTCAAGTATCATTAGGATTTATCAGTGTTTTCTTTCTTTTTAAGTATAAATAATAGTTCATTGTATGGCTAGACCACTTTTGGTTTTCCCATTCATCAGCTGACAGACATTTGGGTGGATTTCACTTTTGGCAATTAACAGTAATAAGGCTATGAACATTCATTACAAGTTTTAAATGTTTTCTGATAGATCTACATGGGACTCAGTTTTAAAGGCAGTATTTAAAACAAAATTTTATGTACTAAAAATTGCCCTTAAAAATTCCACAACAAGGTACCACTTTGGAATCAATATGTTACTCAAATGAGACAGTTTTATCTCCCGCTCTTTCTTTGGCTATCGGCCAGTAGAAGTGGCTGGCTTGTGTTTGGTAATCATACTGTAAAATCAACATGTCATCAAACACTGGAATCCCATTCAGTGTGGCAAGATGACCATATTTTAAGAGGTACATGAAGAATGAGGTGCACTGAGCCCAGTGTCCTCTCAGATTCTTATCTCATAAGTATTTATGGATGAACTGGTTGGTTAAATTGTCTGCACCACTTAAATGGTAATTTTTCTTTTTCCTTCAGGGATCATAAACTTAATTCATGTAAAATAAATGTTAGTACAATACAAATCTCCTACACATGGAAGATTTCATCTCATTTTCTTTGGGAGCCTGAGTAACAGTACCTTTGGATTTCTTTGTTGTTGTTGTTGAGTTAGGAAAAAAAAAAGGTTGTACAGTGATCCAAGTCTATCAAACCTGGAGTTCAGCATTGGAATTTAAAGGGCTTTTATGCTTTAGTCCAATTAAGCATTTCTTCCTCAAATCATAGAGCTTTAGAACTTGGAGATGTCTTAACTCTCTCTGTCCAAGGTTCTTCATTTTATAGGTGGGAAAAGTGGAGTCTGGAGTTGTAAGATCTACTTTGTGTTACACAGTTGGCTGATAACAGACCTGGGGCCAAAACCCAGGATGGCAGAACCTCAGGTCACTGTTCTTTCCACTAGACTGCAATCATTCCCATATTCACAAAATTCAGGAAAAGTAGGTCATACCTTCTCAAGTTTTATATTATTCGCAACCTTTATAACCCAGCATGTTGTTACTGTTTTATTATTTCTCTCTCTCTTTTTTTTGTACTACAATCCACCCCCTTCCCCAACCAGGCTGGCAGGGAGTCCATGAAGATAAGTTAGCTAAGGGAAAGAGCTATTTTGTGTATAAATTATGGCTTTTCCTTTATTCACAGAGCTTTCCCAAACAGACTAGTACACTAATGACTTTCAGCTGAAAGATGGCACCCTGATCTTCTGGAGCTAATGCTTAGCACAAATTTTATTATTCAAATACCTTAGTCAAATCAGTTAGAAATATCCATGAAAATGAGAAAGTGAGTTTACGGGTATTTCACAACCACTATTTTAGTACCATTAATCCACATCCTCCTTATTTCTTTGGCAGTTGACAGGAATTTCCAGTCAGCAGCTGGAGAAAGCAGAGTCTTTTTAAAGACAGGACTAATTTCTTTCCTGGTGAGAGGTGACAACCTGCCTCAATTTGCTTCAGATTTCTCAAAGATAATGACTTGTGTTTTCTTGTCCCAATTAACCACTGGCTGCTCCTGAGAAGACTATGTCCACTCAGATAACTGAGTTTCTCTTCCCACTGATAACCTACTGGTATATATGTGGGAGTAAAATGTAGATTTAGAACAGAATCATGTGCAGAATTATAAATAGAGTGACTTGAAACACTGCATTTTCATCCTCTTTTTCTCATATCTCTATAATATTCAGTTTGCATCTACTTAATAATTTAGAAATTGAAAATAATTGAAAGGACAGCCTTTTCCACAGAGACCCACTTAATACTGTATGTCAAGTGCTTACAGAGGGCCTGATAGTATCATGTGTGATATAGAGATTTAAGATAATAAGGAATATGAGGTCTGGGGTCAGTTTAAAGAATACATGATTCCCCCCTCTAATGGTACTCTGATTCAGAAGTTTTAAACATACTTACAGACAAAACAAATCTCTGGTTTCAAGTTAAATTAGCCATGAGAGCCACCACTTTGCAACCTGTGGTCTACAACTGACATTTGAATATCATTGATTCTTCCTGCCACTCCTCTGACCTCCCTCCCTCCACCTTATTCAAAGGTGAGTTTGGAGGTGGAGGGAGAATTCCTGGCTCTATGCCATTCTTTCTCCTAGAAGTGTGAAATAAGCACATAGAGTGGGTTGATTCTCCCATTCTATAAGTTTTGTAGGGACAGAGAGAGACCTTAAGGTTGTACAGTGATCCAAGTCTATCAAACCTGGAGTTCAGCATTAGGGAACTGGCGATGGCTGTGTACCTAGCTACATTCTCTTTTATCAGCTCGATCATGATAAAGCTGACATTCAGTTGCGCATCTGCCTAACCTGACTTACCTAAGAGGTTTAAACCTCAGGTAACAGACAAAGGTATTGTTTATTGAACTCCTCAAATTCCAACATATAATAGAGGTTCCTTTAGTGGACTGTGTTTTAAGAATATACTATCCATAATTACCCGAATAACCTTTTCAACCCATACTGCATTGCAGATTATGAATAAATTCAGACTGGGAGCAAAAAATCAGAAAGACTCTGCAATGAGAAACATTAAGTCAGGGCACCTAGGTGGCTCAGTTGTTAAGTGTCTGCCTTGGGCTCAGGTCATGATGAAGCCCTGGGATGTCCTGGGATGAAGCCTGGAATTGGCTCCCTGTTGGGCGGGAAGCCTGTTTCTCCCTCTCCCTCTCCCCATGCTTGTGTTCTCTCTCTTGTTGTGTCTCCCTCTATCAAATAAATAAATAAAATCTTTAAAAAAAAAGAAAAATTAAGTCAACATGATAGAATTCTACCTTGGGGCAGGCTTTTGCTCAGGAGTAGAAAAACACAAAGGGCAGAAGTAAGTCTTTAAAACCACAAAATTGCAGAATGAGAACATTTCATGGTTGGGAGGTTCATATGGGTTGTTACTAAGGTCAACCAAGTGGGCTGTGAGAATGTGAAAATAACTAGAAAATGCCCCTTACAGGCAGGCCACTCAGACCCCATACACCCATCTGATCCCTGCATTCTTTCTGCAGAGTTTCCCAGAATACTGATCCAGGCTGAGAGTGATCATTACCAATAACGGAAAAATCACTACTTTCATCTTTTGCATGGCTTAATTATTTGAAACCTTTTCTTTTTCTTGAACACACAATAATATCCCCTGCTTTAATGCTTACCACCCACCTATTCTGGTATTGCCCTCTGCAGTCTCCTAGAGTTTGCTGGCTAATTCTAGTTAGAGTTTGCTGGTGTTTTCAAACCACCTATCCCTCTCATCCACCCTTCACCAGTCCTGTTCTGTAGCCTCACTAGCTTCAGTTTCTTTAGCTGTGCCTCCCGCCATCAGCCCAGCTGTCTTCCTCTAGGCTGATTTCAAATTTTGTCAGTCTTAAAATAAAAACAGAGTCCTTTCCCAGTATTTCATCATTGCTACTATAGTTTTTTCCCTCTCATATTTTGGATACTCTATTACATTATAGATTTAATTTGCCTCAAAAACAAACAAACAAACAAAAAATACACTATTGCTGACTCAGCAACAATCTTATAATCAACTAAAACTGTTTTTAAAAAAAAAAAAGATTTTATTTATTTATTTATTTATTTGAGAGAGAGAGAGAGAGTCTGGAGAGGAGCAGAGGGAGAGGGAAAGAATCTCAAGCAGATTTTGCATTGCGCTTGGAGCCCAATGCCCTGGCTCTATCTAGAGACCTTGAGATCATGACCTGAGCTGAAACCAACAGTCAGACACTCAACCAACTCAGCCACCTGGGGGCTTCAGTCAACTAAAACTTTTAACACACAGCCTAACCCTGAAATTTGACTCTCTCATCCTGATTTGAGTGGCCCAAGTGCAAATCTTTTTTTTTTTTTTTAATTTAACTTAATGTAATTTTTGTGTGTGCATGTTCCAAAATTCATTGTTTATGTACCTCACACAGTGCTCCATGCAATATGTGCCCTCCTTATCTTTACATTTGCCACTACTAAGTTAGGCGTGTTACATACTGAATACTGATTTTATCATTTCATCTATTCCCTAATAACTCATGTGATCAGAACATGATTCGTAACATCATGTGTTACTGATAAGAAATTTCAGTAAGAACAGGGTGAGGAAAGAGGGCAGAGGGATGGCTGGTGATCTCCCTTCCAGGCTGACATGAATCCCCTAATCATCACTATGGGGGTGAGGCATGGTAACCAATCCTGTAAACATTCCCTCAGGCTTCTCTTTCTACCTAGCCCACAAAGGTATCACAAGAGATCTTCCTTTTTAAAGGAGTCTTGCTTTTGTTATTTTGACTAGTAGGAGAAAGGAACATATTTATAAGAAATTAAAGCTAGATCTTATTTTTGATCAAAATTCTATGTTGGTGGAAATATAGTAATAAAAAAAAGAAGTTACAAAAGAGTTATACAGTAGGATTTTTTTTTGTGATGAGGATATTTATTTACAGATTTGAAGACAGATAAACAACTGACCCTTGAACAACATGAGTGAACTGTGTGGGTTCACTTATAATATTTTTTTGATAAATACAGAACAGTACTGTAATGTATTTCCTCTTCCTATGATTTTCTTTTTTTTAAGATTTTATTTATTTATTTGATAGACAGAAATCACAAGTGCACAGAGAGGCAGGCAGAGGGGGTGGGGGAGAAGCAGGCACCCTGCTGAGCAGAGAGCCAGATGAGGTTGATCTCAGGACTCTGGGAAATAACCTGAGCAGAAGGCAGAGGCTTTAACCCTTAACCCATAGGCACCCTTCCTATGATTTTCCTAATAATACTTCCTTTTCTCTAGCTTACTTTATTGTAAAAATATAATATATAGTACATATAACATACAAAAGGTGTGTTAATTGCCTTTGTTATCAGTAAGCTTTTGGTCAGCAGTAGGCTATTAAATCTTGGGGAAGTCAAAAGTTTTATGTGGGGATGCCTGGTTGGCTCAGTTGGTTTAGCGGCTGCCTTCAGCTCAGGTCATGATCCTAGGGTCTTGGGATTGAGCTCCACATCAGGCTCTTTGCTCAGTGGGGAGCCTGCTTCTCCCTCTGCCTGCTGCTGCTCTCTCTCTCTGACAAATAAATAAATAAAATCTTTACCAAAAAAGTTATATGTGGATTTTTGACTGCACAGAACTTGGTGGCCCTAATCCCTGCATTGCTCAAGGGCCAAATGTAGATTTAAATATACTTTAAATATACACGTGCGCGCGCACACACACACACACACACCACGCATGCCTAGATGTCATTCTGGAAAAAAAATGTAAAAAATATTTAAGCGACTCTCTGTGAATGAGATTATCCTTTTTTCTAATATTTCTATGAATAACATGGATTATCCCATGCTTGAAAAAGAATTTAAGAAATCCTATGTTTGTGATAACTACTTTCCCTTCTAAATCCTCTTAGAAGATAGAAAATTTCCCTTGATGTTGGTGTCAAGATCGTGTAGGTATAATTGATGGAATGTGTTTTCTTTCTATTAAAAAGAAAACCAAAATATTTCCTCCCCTTTGTCCACAGTTCCTAAAATATGGTCAAGAGTGTTTTAAGGACCTCTTCTCTGGATGTGTTCTCATTTCACCTTTCTGCTCAGTTTTTCTTAAACATGCTGGGAGCTTTTATGCCTTTTGGCTATTAGATAAATTTCTTTTGTCTGATATTACCTTTATATTTTTTTAACCTGGTGAGCTCTTCTTCATTTCTTAGCTCCCAGTTCAATTATTACTTTTATCCCCCCAGTGCATTCCCTCTTCATTCCTTCCTTTTTGTTCCTTCTCTATATTTTTAAAAAAAGATTTTATTTATTTGACACAGAGTGAGACAGCCAGAAAGAGAACACAAAGCAGGGGGATTGGGAAAGGGAGAAACAGGGTTCCCACTGAGCAGGGAGCCCGATGCAGGGCTAGATGCCATGACTCTGGGATCATGACCTGAGCCAAAGGCAGACGCTTAACAACTGAACCACCCAGGCACCCGTTCCTTCTATACTTTCAACAAAGCTCTATCTCTATGCCTATCAGGATCCACTCTTAAACTGTGAGCTCTTAGGCTTGTAGCCAGGCATTCCCGGAGGACATACTAAAACAGGAAATTCCTAAGTTGCACCTTTGGAGATTTTTGTTCATCAGAGCAGGGCACGGTTCAAGAATGTGCATTTATTAAAAAACCCGTAAGCAATTCTGATGCTTGTGGGTCCTATATGGCCCATGGTGCCATATAGGGAGGGTGACAACTATGTCATTTGTATCTTTTGACTATTCTCTCATATTTGGACTGTATCAGAATGTCTTCTTATCAACTATACTGGTCTTTAAAATTATACTTAATTTTCTTTGCCTTACCCATCAAGAGGTGTTAAGGGCAAATACCATGGTGACCAGATACTTTACTTATATTGTAGACAAAGCCAACAGAGACATATACATGTTATATCGGAAGGCATATGAGCTAGCCTTATGAAAGTAGATTTGGAAGAGTAGGCACCTCTGATTAGACCTTTTGGATTCCACTCTACTGGGAAAAATCCAACCTGGATTTATAAGGAGTTCTACTTCTGAAGAGACAGAAAGGGAGAGAGTAGTTAATATGACAATAGGTGACATGTTTTCCAGTATGGGAAACTTTCAAAGTCAATATTGCTAATATTCATTTAATAACATGTCTTGCACTTTTGCACAGTGATTACAGAACTGCTAGAAGGCCATGTAAAAAGCCACTATGGTCTAAATGTTCTGCTTACATTTCTTCTCCCATAACCAGTAACCTTACTTTTGGCTCTTCAAATGGCTGCATAAAAGAGACAACCATTTTAACCTTTTAGAAATGAATCTTGCTAGAGTAAATCAGAGAGAAATGATGGAAATGTTAATTAACTTGCCTTCATCTTGGTCAGATTCTGTATTTAACCTAAAGGCCTACAGTCTTTTGGGAGGTTTTCTTAGATGTGATTGCCTATGACAGCCAGAGAAATTCAATTATGGTTTGGTGGCCTTAATCCTTTGGGAGAGCAAAACCTCCCTCCTGCCTCTGGCACAGGAAACAAATGCCAAGAAAGGAAGGTGAAATCACTCATGAATTTTCCTGACATATTTTTTTTCTGGTTCATGATTGGTAATAGATGAAACTCCTTTTTGGCGCTGGAACCAAGCATTTGCTTCCCCCACAGGACCACCTCTAAAATACAAGGAGATGGAGGATTTAAACCACAGACACACACAGACACAGACACAGGCGCACACGCGCGCGCACACACACACACACACCTCTGCTCTTGAGAGAGACTGCCCATACAATGCCAGTCTGCATGACAAAACATCATTCTTAAACCACAGGAAGTTCTGATATTTAGGAACAGAAGATAAAAGTGCTTAATCTTACTTTCCTTTTTATTTATTACACAATTACCCATTTAAAATCTATTTCAGCTTTGGAAATTATAAAAAAGAAAACATACCATAGCTGAAAACAAACCACATTGATCTTTAAACATTTTATGAACTGAAAAGCTCAACATAAACCATTTCTTTCCTTTAGCAGGGAAAGAGCTCTATGCAAGATATAAGATGATAGATGTAACCTAAAACGATGTGCATGAGAGAAAGATGGGTTCTTATTTATGTACTTGAAAAATATATAACTTTAATAATGCTGGGGCTGTGTTCAGTAGTGGTAGCAGAGGTAGGCCAGAGATCTATGCTTTTTAATATCAACTTCCTCTCGAGTAAGAATTTTATCACATTAATAGCTAAATCATACTGATTGTAAAAGAGCTGAAATGAGGCAATTAGTACGGCCGATGACAGCCGTGAAGAATGAAACGTGAGGTTTTCAGTGCAAGCCAGATGGATATCTTCAATATACTTCTTATTATCTGCTTGTGGTAATAAGTTCAATTAAACTAAATCAGTACAACACAAGTCTGTTTGAATTGCCGGAAAAGAAATTAATTATGTGCTTCACATTTAATGAAGCCAGAGTCATATTCTGTTTGCCTTTATTGTTTGTTTGTTTTATTTATTTTGATTGGTAAGTATTCATTAGGAACTAAACCATTTATTTCGTTCTATAGTAGAGTTTTTTCTTTAAAAGACACTTTTGGATTCAAAAAGTTAAATATCACTAGTAATAAGGTTTTTTTATTCTAGAATATCTGGGGGAGAAGTAGAAAATCAGACCTACCGTCTAGACGATTTTGACTATAATATCTTACTATGCTGTAGAATTCTGACCTGGTGTTTTTAATTTGAGATATTATACATGTAAGATTAACAAGGACAATTCATCAGTACTCATGTCCCCACTTCTAGAATCAGCAGTCTCTAACATTTTTTCTGGCCTTCTCCCCTCTGAATATATATTAAAATTTTACCCAAATAAAATATTACCAACACAGGTTAGGTCCTCCCATATAAGGTCACTCCAGATTCCCTCCCTCACAAATACTATCATGAGTTGATGCATATATTGAGCATGTATTTTTATGCCTCAACTTTATATGGTATTATTTTCTATTACTAATTTTATGTTAAATATAATCATATGCATTAAATGAAATAATGGTTTTTGTGTTATTTTTTATTTTGCTTGTGTATTTGCTTTTCACTACAAAAAAACTACATAATGAACATCTTTGCAAGTCTACCTCAGAACACACAGAATTTCCTCTGGAGTAGACACCCAGAAATGGAATTGATGGGCCAAGGAAACGTCCCCTTTTCAATGTTATTCTCTCTGCAGTGTCTACTCCAGTTTGTATTCCTACTTACAGTAAGTGTTTGAGTATTCTCTTCACACTCTCATCAACAAAAGGTTTTGTTGATGTTTATCTTTTGCCAATTTCATATGTAAAAAATCCTATTACACTGGTGTTTACATTTGCATTTCTCTGATTACTAGTGAAATTGAGATTTCTTTTGAAATCTCGAAATCTCGTTAGCCAACAACAGTGTGTCTTTTATACCAAAATCAAGTATGTGAAGCCTGCCTCAGTATAGATGTCTGCCTATGAAAGGGCAGAGTTGGCACAGGAATTACTTCCTCCCTCTATCAGGATGAAGAAATGATGGCAGGATGGAGTGAGAGTAGACTGTCAAAAGGTACGCAATCTTTTTTTTTTCTTTAAGTTTTTGACATAATGTTCAGTGGCATTCTGCACAAACTTAAACCTTAACATTATAAAAGGTGAGAAGCTCTTTTACAGAAAGTATTGGGCAAAAGAGGGAGTCATTCTATCCATGACTGATGTTGCTAAAGGTACACTATTTGCTAAGTCTATGTGACCCTCATTAGGGCTCAAAGGAATGTCAGGGGAAATGATTATGCTCTCTTTCATCAAGATCTTGGCTTCATGTCTTGGTAGAAAGAGTTCCAGGTTATGTCATGCTCTGTGAATACAGGAAGAACAAGAGATATACTTATCTATCATTTCTTTAGGGTTCTCCATAGTTAACTGTTGCCAGCCCCATTGTGGCAGGTCTCAGACCTAACAGGATCTACTATTGAAATATTCTGGCCATTGTCCTTCTACCCAGGGACCTAACATAATTAGCATTTAGTACTTTTAACAACAAACTTTTCCTACTCTAGGCGCCTTGGGTCAGAATTTGCGTTAATCCTATTAGAAAGACCCTTAATTATTGCCTAGAAATAATTGGTTCCAGTGGAAGACACCTAATTAGGTTGAAATGTATTCTGTTATAAGGGCCCAATGTTAAAAGCCTTTGTTGTGGGTTAGCAGCCAAATGTCACTGCTGGTTACTGATTTCTGATTGATCCCCAGTCAAATATGGATAAAGCCTTGAATAATTTTACATAGAAGATGTGGGCTGTTTTAAACTCATTTTCAAAAAAGGTTCCAATTGAAAAGACTCTACATTATTGTGTAGGTCATGCTATGCATGGATAGGTTGATATTCCTCAAGGTCCGACAGTTAAAACAGAAGTATTTTATAGGGTACACTACAGATATGCTGTAAAACTTGTTAGTCTTGGTCAGTTATATGTAGGCAATCTCTTCTTCTAAATGTAAATAAACTCTTGATGGGATGGACAATGAGCATTCTGGCAATGAAGGGATCAATTAAATGCTGAGTAAAGTCACAGGAGCATCTTTACTTTGCAGGAATGGAGAATGAGAATACAAAAGAATTTCTTGTTATAAATATATTAGGTCTTAGTTAAATGCTACTGAAAATCTTTTTTTCTATCAAGATAATTAAAGTACAATGTTTTTCTTATTATAAAAGTAATCCTGTGTACCAAATAGACAAAATTTAATCTTTTTATTTATTTTTTAATTCTTAAAATTATTTTATTTACTGATTTATTATGAAATCTTCTAAAACCCAAATGAAAACAGGGTAACATGGGCACCTAGGGCAACTTAAAAAGAAAAAAAAAATAGTGAAAGAACAACCTGCAATCAGAGAGATATGTAAACTAAATGTGTAACAGTTCAACTGATTTAGGCTGGTGACAGTGAAAAGTTCAGGAAGAGATAAATATCTTGATAAACTCCAGTTGACACGTTTTGTGCTTTAGGATTCTCCCTGGCTTAATAGTTGGTTCTGGCAGTGTGAGGCTTCCTTATTCCTACAGTAGCAGACTGAAAATGCTGTTCTAGTGTCTGCCAAGTATTTTTTCTCCTTTCTCCCAATCAATGATCCGGCTGCCTCATAGGTCAACCCTTTTGATACGGGGGTGAGGCTAATGTCTTGTGAAAGAAATATCCCCACCAATTTCAGCTTGTAATCAGACTCAAGAAAATGTCAAAATTCACTGGTCTGTATAACCTGGCTAAACTACACCTTGGACCACATTTTGGAGATCCATCTGGGAAAGGAAAAAGGTCATAAAAGAGAGGATCAGTAAGTTTTTGTTCTTGTTTTTGCTTCTCTGGAAAGGACTAAATAACAAATATTTTAGGTTTTGCTGGTCAAGAAGCAACACTGAGATATTATGTAGGTTGTTGCATGTTCGATGGTCTTTGTCATGATTATTCGATTCAGCTACTGGGTAAAAACAACCACAGTCAGTAGGTAAACAAATGACATGGCTGTGTGTTCCACCAAGACCTTGTTTATGGACCCTTAAATACAAATATCATAACTTTTTCACATGTCTGAAACTATTATTATTCTTTCTGTTTTTCATCCAGTTAAACATATGGAAACCATTCTTAGCTCCTGGGCTATAAAAAACTAGGGGGTTAGTTGGCTTTGGCCTATGGGCCATAGTTGGCCAACTCCCCAAAGTATAGTGTATATCAGGATCCAGTAGGGTGTTTATTAAGAATATTTATTTTGGGGGGTGCCTGGGTGGCACAGCTGGTTAAGTGTCTGACTCTTGATATCAGTTCAGGTCATGATCTTCAGGGTTGTGAGATCAGGCCCCGTGTGAGGCTCTTGGGGGTCCATGCTGGGCGTGGAGTCTGCTTGAGATTCTCTCCCTCTGCCCCTCCCCCCCCTTGTATTCTCTCTCTCTGGAATAAATAAATAAATCTTTAAAAACTGTTTATTTTTCAGGGCTTATCCCTAAAGATTTAGATTAGGTTAGGGCACTGGAAATCTGTATTTCTGTTAAGCATTCTATTGAACTTTCATTTGCAATGTGTCATGTACAAAGTTCTCTGGTGTACGACAGGGTTTCTCACTGTATCATCTGGAACCATCAGCCACAGACTTACCCAAGGTCATTTTGGTTGTGGTTCAACAAGATAACTATGATGATAACATCCATAGCTCAAGGCTCTGCATTTCATTTTCAGCCCTGGAGGAGATCAATAGAAGCTAGGGTTGCTATTACCATAGTTATCTTGCTGAACTACATTTAAGACAAATACTCCAAGTTGTTCTTCCTTGGGAGTACTACTTAAAAATAGCTGTCATATGAAACCTGTACAGCAAGGACGCTATGTCATGCGAAACGGCATGCCTTTTACTCTGCTATAGAGATAAAAATGAATTAGTAAGTACAATATTGCATGTAAATGCAGCCTGCCCTCCATATATTTCATAATGATGTCGACAACTGCTAAAGCTCATCTTCGTTGAAAGGTCAAACGTTATGCTTTCTGGTAGGATTCAGGGGTCTGACATGAGAACTGTACTTGGCTTCAAATCAAACAACACACCAAACCCCAAATATACTATATCTAGTTTAAAAAATAAAATCAGTGAAATTTAGAAATTCAGATGACGGGATGGTAATCAAGAGCCCCCTGGGCACCTGTCAGAATTCTGCAGTTTGGAATCCTGCTCATGCATAATCTGAATATTTATCCATCTTATGGTTGCCTGGCAGAGATTTATTTTAAACCTCCTGTACCTGCTGTAATGGATTTATCCCTTCCTTCTCCTCCCCCATAGTTACTGACCCTGTGTTTGACGCTATCTTTGGCCTCCCTTCAAAACATGGTGGTGGGGGTGAGGAGGAAGAGCATTGGATTTTAGAAGCATTGTTAATGACAGAATGATTATAAAAAGGTTAGAAAAGACGTATTCTGATGTCTGACCTTCACGGTGTTTTAATCCTATGTATGAGGAGATCAAAATGAATACAAGCACATTTTAAGGTTAGAGAACACCTTCTCTGATAAATTAGTCCCTTTGTAGATCTCAAAATTGAATTAAAATACAGTGCTCAGTCATATTTCAGGCTAAACTGTTACATTTACATTAAAGGTACAGGGCTGAAGCATTATGATGTGCGATTCAGTACTTGGCACAGTTCACGTGGAGTTCAGAATGGTTTTCTCTGCCTTTATCGTGCTTTATGGGGCAGATTTCTAAATTGCATTTCTCAGTTTATGTTAATGTCCTTCACAGAGACCTGGTGGTCTGGATGCCCTATACACAAGTGTTCTTCCCGTTAATGTTAATGGGACTCAGAACCAAGCAACGGCGATAAATGTTCTCTCCAATACCTTCTGATCTTCCCTAAAGTAACAGGATTGCTAACTTCTGTGAACATATGGATCAGATAAAACTCATATTTCTTCCCCCCACCCTCATCTCACCTGTAAGAATAATATAAGAATCGGAGAACCTCTGCAGAAAAACCGACTGTGGTAGAACACCATCAACCAAGCACAGAAAGAGTTTTACTTCTAAATAAATGAACTCCTCCCAGCAGGAACCATTGTACTGTGACCTTGGGGCTCCTACCTACAGGTCTCTGCCTTCTTCTTTCTCTTCCTGCCCTGGTCTTTTTCTTTCCCCATCTATTAGGAAATTTCAGTTTTAAAGTATTCCATGTGTCTCAGCAAAAGGTGGCCATCCATATTCTGATCCTGTCATATGTTCTTCTAAGTTCTGTCCATAAGTCTGCTAAAACTCTCCTGAAAAATGCCATTACATCATGTTTCCCAATCTTCATATCCCATCTTTAGGATTTTGCATACCCTCTCGTAATAATAATACATACTTAATATTTTTCTTTATATTGACTCACTTCTTAAATATATTTTAAAAGATTTTTTAAAATCATTGCCATGAATGGAAAACTAGACTTTTCCTAATACATATTGTAAGAAGCAAATAAATTACTGAAATTAAAAAGAAAACAGTAGGGGCACCTGGGTGGTTCAGTGGGTTAAAACCTCTGCCTTTGGCTCAGGTCATGATCCCAGGTTCCTGGGTTCGAGACTGGAATCCGGCTCTCTGCTCAGCAGGGAGCCTGCTTCCTTTCCTCTCTCTCAGCCTACTTGTGATCTCTGTCAGATAAATAAAATCTTTAAAAAAATAAAAAGAAAACAGTAAAACAACAGTAAAACTATCTCTTATAACTATACTTGGATAATCACCATTTACATTTGACTAGAAATCTAGAAATAAAGTTTTTTAATCTCTTAAAATAGGTAGAAGTTTCTACCTCAGCAACATTTATATCCACCTAAAACATGGGGTGACCATGGCATATTTCATTATTGATGTATGGTAAGTTTTGTGCCATCATTCAGTACAAGACAAGCAGCAGAGACTCATCTGGATAGTTGGTCCCCGTACTGCCCATATTGCTGGGATATGAACTCTGATGGGAATCAGAGGACATTCTTTTCTGTCCACTACCTTTTCAAAGAATTTACTTATTTATTTATTTATTTATTTATTGAGAGAGAGCATGCACAAAATGGGGGGGGGGTAGACAGGAGAGAGAGAACCCCAAGCAGGTTCCATGCTCTGCTCAGCACAGAGCACTCAGCTAGTGCAGAGCCCTACGTGGGTCTTAATCCCACATCCCTAAGATCATGACCTGAGCTGAAATCAAGAGTCAGCTGCTTAATCAATTGAGCCACTGAGGAGTTCCTTCTGTCTTCCATCTTGAGAACTAAGGAAATCAAGACTTATGAGAAGTATGCTGATCAAACACAGGATATAACTTGTAACTGCATGCAAAAATACCGTCCGCAATACTGAACAGTGAAAAATGGTTTTTAGGCTTAGGTGTTTATATAATCTTTCACACTCTTGGGCTTTTTTTTTTTTTTTTTTTTTTTTTTGTGGTAGGCTCACTTCTTTTTGCTACTCTAATAGGTCGGCAATGGCAATTTCATAAATGTTCATTTCAATAAGATTCAGAATGTATGTTTAGCCATTTTATTAAAATACAAACAACTACAACAAAACAACTACTAATATTTCCTAAGTGCCAGGCACTATGTTAAACACTTATGGTGGATTATCGCAGTCATCAGAACAACCCGAAGCAGTTGGCATACTATTATCCCCACACAGGTAAATTGTATAGCCCAAGGTCACAGAGCTAGTAAGTGATAGAAATGAGATTCAAAGCCAGATCTCTCTGCCTCACGCTCAGTCTCTTGATCACTACCTAAGATTGCTACCTAGCATTCTCTTACATATCCATAACTAGCAAATAATCTATAATTAGGTACCAGCTTTGCCATTAACCAACTCTGAAACCTTGGGATTCCTCCTGTTCCTAGCTGATCATTGTTTCCTTTTGCAGCCGAGAAAGCCACACATTAGCAAAGACCTCTAGCTGAAATTCTGATTTACAAATACTATTGAACCTCTTTTTTCCTCTACGCTGTGAGATAGAGAGAACACATAGTCCTATGCCCATGCTATTGCTCTGAGTGATTCATTAACTGACTGAAGTAGTGGAGTTAATCTAAATACAGATTTACTTCTAACTCTTGGCCTTCCAGTTTTTTTACATGCATAGATGTTGTTTATAATAAAAAGTCTTATCCAAATGATAGTATTTTTCCACCTTCCAATGACCCCAAAATATGCAACGAGGTAATTTTTAGCTTTCTTCTTTAAAATAAAATTGGGAGAGATAAAATAGATATTTTGTTTTTCTTAGGCTCTCTTATTTCAGAGAAAGAGCTACAAATAAATGGGCAAGAAGGAAATAATATGATGTGACCCATCTATATCAGTTATAGAAAAATGTCTATTTTATATAAATCTATTATAAAAAAACAGATGAATTAACTAGATTTCTTGGTGCAGTAAACAGAACCAACCAAGCAGAATGCACAATCAGGATTCCTGGGTTAACATCCGTCTTCTACTACTGGTGACCTTGAGAAAGTCACCAACCTGAGTCTTATCTTCCTCAGTCAGATCACTCATTGCCAAGATCTTTCAACTCAAAAACTCTACGACTCCACAAGACAGAAAGTAATAGAAATGCAAATAAAATGTAAATTAAAATCTCATCCCTTGCATTTTAGTGCTTTCAGCCCATCCCATCAACCTGGTGTTAGAAGAGACTCATATCCTGTGCTATGCTAACAGCAATAAAGGCATTTCTGTCATATACTATAAAGCACCCAGACTAAGGTATGTGGAAAATTTTATTTCCTTAAGACAGAGAGGGTTGGCAGGGTGACTAAAGCAAAGCACAGAGGTGATCAAATCCCTTTACTGGTAAAATAATCCATATCCATATCTCCGAATAACCAGGGCAACTCTTTTAAAAATAGCCAATGTCATTGTTTAAACAATGTTTACTAAAAATAGTATTCAAGTCATGGGTTTTTAATTTGTTAGCACAGTGTTCCTAGACATGAATTTCAAATCTACAGAGACTTGAAAGAAATTTAATTAAAGGATTGAAGATTAGTTACAACAGTATAATAGATACAATGGCTGTAATTCTCAAAATTGTATTGAATGATTCTGAAATAAGATAGCCTTTCAATCATATTCATTACCAACAGTTCTCTAAGAATCCTTAATCATATCATGTTTTGGCGTGATGTATTAATTTAGCAACACAGTGATATCTGTACATATTAATATGAAGGATGTGACTTCTACAGATCACATTACTAGAAATGAGGACAGGTATACCAATGTACGTGTGCTCTGGATTAGTCATTACCTTTTACTACCAGGTTTCCAGTACTGCTCGCAGTTCCAAAATGGTTAGTGGCTATACAGGTATAACTTCCAGCATCTGATTTCGTCACATTGACAATTTTGAGGCTTCCATCTTCAGAAATGGTAATTCTGAAATTAAAAAAAAAAAACAAAATGGTAGGTTTATCTCATATGACTAACTGAAAATTATGTCTGTCATTCCATCATCTTTTAAACTACAAATCACGGCTAGATCACTTGACTGTCTCATTTTTGTTCAGGGTATTTGTCTACATACATATAAATATAATTAAGACACGTGACATATTTAGGACTTTTCTTGCTAAAGTGGTCTCAACATTCTTTGGCATAAATGTTGGAAATACTAGGGGCACCTGGGTGGCTCAGAGGGTTAAAGCCGATGCCTTCGGCTCAGGTCATGATCCCAGGGTCCTGGGATTGAGCCCCGCATCCGGCTCTCTGCTCGGCAGGGAGCCTGCTTCCTTTCCTCTCTCTCTCTGCCTGCCTCTCTGCCTACTTGTGATCTCTGTCAAATAAATAAATAAAATCTTTAAAAAATAAAAATTTAAAAAAATGTTGGAAATACTAGATAGGTTGTAACCATTCTCTGTCTTTGGTGGTTCTCACCACATTATGCATAGAGAAGGCTCATTGTTGATCACCATTAGTCTTAACACTGCTGAGGTATAAGAAGAAAAAAAAATCTCTTGATTGGCCACTTGACGCATTTTCATCGAAAATGTTTTCTTCTGGAGTGCCTGGGTGGCTCAGTCAGTTATGCATCTACCTTTGGCTCAGGTCATGATTACAGGGTCCTGGGGTAGAGCCCTACATCAGGCTCTCTGCTTAGCAGGGAGCCTGCTTCTCCCTCTGCCTGCTGCTCCCCTTGCTTGTGCTCTCTTTCTCCCTCCACCATCTCTGTCAAATAAACAAATAAATAAGTAAATAATCTTAAAAAAAAAAGTTTTCTTCTAGAGGGGTGGCATAACTGAATTATTAAGTATATTTATTTCTGACAAATATACATTTTTAATGAGATGCGAGAAGTGAATTAAAAAAAAAATCCCACAACGTGGTATGACTTTGGCAGAACAGCAAACGTGGATGGCACATCTTAGGGTCCATAATTAGGAACAAATCTCTACTACCTGGGATGGAAACACTTGCACCTGACAGGCACAAAAATGGAACAGGGAGGATTCTAGAGAACCCTGTCTTCAACATGACAGAAGACATAGCAGAAGAGAAAGGTACAAAGTTGAGTAGTTCATGCAGCCTGGCTTGGACACCAGCCAGAGAAATGAAAAAATGGACACAGATAGCTCATTTAAGATTACTGTCTGCTAAACCTCTACTCTATCCTTCAAATTTACCCACTTCTTTCTATCTCTTCTGCTCTCCCATTCTCACCTGGCCTATCACCAGCCTCTTTAATGATATGCCTATTTTTACTCTCGTGCCTCAAATACATTCTTTGGTCAGTGGTCAGATGATCTTTTTAAAAGATAGATCAGGTTACATCACTGCTCAGCCTTAAAGATCCTTCTTTCCACCCCACTGCCATCAGTAAGCTCTGTTTTAGAACCTACAAGGCCTGATGCATCTGGCCTTTGCCTTCCTCTTGCCTACTTATTTCATTCTCTTCTTTTTATCTTTCAATGAACTATAATTACACAGGCCTTCTGCAAGTCCCTGCAGTGTCTAGAACCCTTTCCCACCTCATGGCCTTTCTATCTGCTCTTCTGCCTGCCATGGTATCAGGACCTAGCTACCACTTTCTCATCCTCTCAGCACCTTACCTTAGAGGTGGCACTTTTCTTATGGCTCATATTCCTAAAGTGGATATTTTAATTTTTTTTTTAAGATTTTATTTATTTATTAGTTAGAGAGAGCGAGCACAGGCAGACAGAGAGGCAGGCAGAGGCAGAGGGAGAAGCAGGCTCCCTGCCGAGCAAGGAGCCCGATGTGGGACTCGATCCCAGGACGCTGGGATCATGACCTGAGCCGAAGGCAGCCACTTAACCAACTGAGCCACCCAGGCGTCCCTAAAGTGGATATTTTAATTTGTTATTCTCTTTTCTGGCAGCCACTTTACTTTTTTCCTGTCAAACACAACCTAGAAGTTTTGCTTACTTGTTAGCTGTCTTACTTGCCACCTGGCATATGAGCTTTTCGGAGGCCATAGACCATGTTTATCTTATGAATTAATCTCCAGGAACTAGTACCTAGGATGACACATAGTAGAGTGGACCAGTAAATAAATATCCTAAGAGAAAAGCCAATAATATGCTACAGGAATTCAGAATGGCTAAACCACTGAGCACTAGTGATAGCCTTAAGAGTCTTTGATAAATATTTGAAACAAGTGGTCTCTGTGGTCACAGCTTCACTTAATAGAACTTTTGGCTAATCATTTTAAAACCACAGGTGAAGACTTAATTAAATACACCAGTTTGCAAATGCTGTATATACTTTTCACGAAGGCTCTTTGGGATAGCGAAGCTACAGATTTCCTGATGACTCATTCCAGGTTCTTTGATTCAGGCTGATGAGAAGGTGTGAAGTTATAAGAACTCTACAAAGGATATTGGAATCAGAAGGATGGGTGTTCAAATTCCAGTTATTAGCTCCAACCATGTGATCAGAGGCAGTTGGCTTAACTTTCCAAGTTTCAGTTTCCTCATTTATAAAACGGAGCTAACAATACCAATTGGGTACGTTGTTAGGAAGAATTAGGTAAGATAAGGTCAGTGAGATTTCTAGCACATTTCCTGGTATTTATTAGGTAGTAGGTTTGGTGTCGCGATTATTTAATTTTTTAAAACTGTGTCCTCTTATTTAGTTATTTGTGCATATGGGGAAAATTGGACAACATTCTCTGAACATAATTTCCCTTAATATAGTAATTAAATCAGCCTGCTTTTTGCACTCCAACTATTACATTTGACAATCTGAAGTCAATATACAAATTAACCTAGTCCTCCAAAATCAGTATATAAGATGCAGACAAGGAGGTCCTTTGTTCATTCAGACCATAATACACACATAACAGTTGCTCAGTAAAGACCATATGATACCCCATTAGCCCAAGAGCAGATGTACTGATAAAAATAGAGTGGTAATTAAATCCTAATTCCCTCAATAATCACAAAAATAACTTTAGAGGAGTTAATCATATTCCTATTTATAAAATAATTCTCTGGAAATTGTAAAATGCTGGCATATGAGAACTCAGTAAGGAAGGTAACATTTCTGTTTTGTATATGGAGTCGTTTTCCATGAGGTAACATAGATTTGGGGCATATTAAACACTGAGAGGTGAGCTGAGTCTTTCAAAGCACAAAGGCCTATTAATAGTTTGTACCATTAAAGTGGTACTGTAATTTCCAACACCTAAAGCCATTGACTGTATCATACTGTTTAATGCCAATAGGGTATGAATAAGGAAACAAGTAAAGGGTTTGTCATTGGATGACCTGGTATTAACCTTGACTCTGATACTTGCTAAGTGTATGACCTGCCCTAATTACTTATGCCCTAAGGCAGGGCTTCTCAGCCTTGGCACTACTGACATTTTGGACCATATAATTCTTTGTCCTCTGAGGGTATTTAGCAGCATCTCTGTCCCCAGTGAACTGGATTCCATTCGCTCGGCCTCTCTTCCCAAGCTGTGGTAATCAAAGATATCTCCAAATATGGCCAAATGTTCCCTGAGGGCAAAATCATTCCTAGCAGAGAGCTACTGGTCAAGGGCAGTTTTTATTCTTTTAATCTCAGTGGTTACTATGATGATTATGTTCCACAATGAGATAAGATATATAAAAGGTTCTCTTTTTTTTTTTAAACCATGGGTTTGTTTGTTTTTTTTCCCATGGGTTTTTTTTTAAGATTTTATTTATTTATTTGACAGACAGAGATCACAAGTAGGCAGAGAGAGGAGGAAGCAGGCTCCCTGCTGAGCAGGGAGCCCAATGTGGGGCTTGATCCCAGGACCTGAGATCATGACCTGAGCCGAAGGCAGAGGCTTTAACCTACTGAGCCACCCAGGCGCCCCATAAAAGGTTCTCTTAACTGTAAAGTGGTGTTTAAATATTTTTTCTCACTTCCCACTGTCATTCCCATCCCTGCATCCTTAATGACGGTGTATACGTTGCACAAAAGGCACCCGGCATATTGTTGCTATCCACCTGTGGGACCCAGCTAGCTCTGCACAATATCTCTCAAGGTTCTCTTTGCCTCTTACCGGCAAAGCTTCCTTATCCACTTTCCTTTAAGCTTTGTGAAATGACAAGGTAATTTTACAAACTGCTGTACTACTGACTTTTAAGATTTTAGTGCCTGACATTGGTTAAGTGTTTTAGTGCCCCCCCCCCTTCTTTTTAAAACAAAGATAAGAGCCAGGCCTCCAAGGCTTGAATTCTAGACACTGGAAAAGGTGAGTGAGGGAGATGATCTGCAGAAGCGGTCATTTTTAGTAGATGTCATTAAATTGCATTATATTTCTCTGTTTATTTTTCCTAGGTATAATCCAAATATGAGTATAACATGGAATTTATGAAATTCAACCAGTTTCTTATCCAAGCAATATAACGTACTGATTAAGAACATAAAGTCTGGGGGTGCCTGGGTGGCTCAGTTGGTTGGGTGTCCAACTCTTAGTTTCAGCTCAGGTCATCATCTCAGGGTTGTGAAATCGAGCTCCTTGTTGGGCTCCACACTAGGTGTGGAGTCTGCTTAAGACTCTCCCTCTCTGGGACGCCTGGGTGGCTCAGTTGGTTAAGCCGCTGCCTTTGCTTTAGGTCGTGATCCCAGGGTCCTGGGATGGAGTCCCACATCCGGCTCCTTGATCAGTGGGGAGCGTGCTTCTCTCTCTGTCCCTGCCTGCCACTCTGCCTGCTTGTGCTCTCTCTCTTTCTCTGACAAATAAATTAATAAATAAAATATTAAAAAAAAAAAAAGGACTCTCCCTCTCTTTCTCCCCCTCTCCCTGCTCTCGTGCTCTCTTTCTGAAGTAAACAAATGAATCTTAAGGAAAAAAACCCATAAACTCTAAAACTATACTATCCAGGCACAAATCTACTCGTGCCACATATGAGCTGTATGATTACATCTTTGTAATTTGTAAATTTCCTTACTTGAGATAATGGAATAATAAAAGTAACTCTATCTCACAAGGTGTTGTAAAGGCGTGCACTGTTGAGACCCAGTGTTTCACACATGAAACGCAGGATGTAAGTGCATTAGCAAAATAATTCTATTAACTGAAGTTCTGTACCTTCCTAAATCTATTATTTCAGATATTAATAAAGGATTCTGTTAAGGTTAAGGCTACTACCAAGTAGTCTTAAATTCTGGAATCCTATGACATATTATTATGCTTAATGAAGCATATGGATAACATCAGGTAGTTACAGAGAGAGATAAAAAATTGGACTTATTCATAGATATCTACTAAACACCTCCTGTCCACTAGACCTATATAAATTAGGAGGATCTTAGATAATTGCCTACCTAGAAGTGATGTCAGTGTGTTATATATACCATAATGCATACATTTCTATAAATGCATACTAGATAGGACATTAGTTTTAAAAGTGGAGAGTCTGCTTCCCATCTTATTCACAGAAAAAAGAAAGGCAAGGTCCAAGACCTGGCCAATCAGGAGATCCTATTTCCCTGTCTGCAGTGATTGGTTTAAGGACAGACATGCTACCAAAACCAGGAGCTATTTGAGGAAACAGTCTCTTTCTATTTAATACTACATTTAGAGATGGAAATCTAGAACTGTTAGCGGTCATCTTACCTGTCATAGAAAGCATGCCTTAAAGAAACCAACCAAAGATAGGCAGAGCCCAAGAGACAGAGAGAGAGGAGAGAATGTAAGAGCTCTTTGAGACCCTTCCTTTGCAGCTTCCTTTGCATGCTCCAGTTACATAATGCAGGCATTTAAGACATGAGGAATTTGGTTTTAATTCCTTGTAATTGGAAGAGCCCATATCTAGGGAAATTGGTGAACTTGTTCAAGAGATAGTGGTAGTGAAAGTGGAGAGGAGAGATGAGTTAGTTCTTCAGATCATTCTTTGAGGTCTGCCTCTACAGAACTTGTTGTTAAAAGACTGATTAACTCAACTATGGAGGAATATGGATTTCTGAGTCTGAAAAAGTTGACCTGATTTTCCTTTATACACAGCTGTGCCATAAGTTTATACACAGCTTTATACACAGCTGTGCCATATACCTTTGGCTATTTATTTCTACAGAAAAAGGGCTAAGTTACAATCACTTGCTGCTTTGAATTTATGGGATTTTTATAATTGGGAAATTAGTATAAAATTAGCATTTATTCTTGGAGTGCTAATTTCCACTAACTCAAGAAACTTTTGAAACATAACTCAACACAAATATTTAGATACTTGCTTCCTTTCAGTTGGAGTCTATCCCAACTTAGAAAAAGTTTTTCAACTAATACTTCTACATTCATTTTTTCCCCCCTGTGAGTTCTTGAATCCAATCCAAGGATAGTTGTATTTTCACGTTGGTTTCTTGGTGAGACTTCAAAGTTTCCATTTCATTTTAGTTTTCCCATTTCAGACTACTGGCTGACCTGTAGCTTTTAGCTTGATATTGAACTTTGAGCTCCTTCTAATACTCATGAATAGTGATCAAGTCAGATAAAAGGAATTGAAAATGTAAATTGTTCCTAGCTTAGAACAGGTTAGCCCTGACCTACCTGTAGGCTCTTTTTAAATCATTGACAGTATCAGAGAAAAGTCAAAAATGATAAAGCAGCAAGTAGTAAAAATAAAGGTGTGACATAGGACTTAATTTTCCCTACATGAAAAAAGGTCATCTAATTCACAACATAGTAAATTGTCCACTGCATAGAGAACAGTTGTTCCTCCACTTCATTTAGAGATTTCAGATCCATAGAGGATAGGAACCTATCTGGAATTATGAGATAAATTGAATCTTTCTTTCTTAATATGAGGCTCTGGGTTATAGCCATTGAAGAGCTGACCTTGTCAGTCCTATTAATCAAAACCAATCTGGGGACACTGGACCTTTTAAAATGCTGATCTTTCCATTTTGGGGCTTTAGTAACAGATGACAGAAGCTGCCAAGTCCACAATATTCTATCACCCTAAAAAGAAGGGTTATCCCCAAATGGTGGCCTATAATTCTGTGAGCAGTTCTGCACAGAAGCCCAACTACTGGTGAGAAAAGTAGCGCATCCTCACTTGTCTGGAAACGCTTTCCTTGTATTTAAAACCCCTGAAAGTACATCTCTCCCCTTCTGCAAAGGTGGGTATTATGGATTAATAACTTTTCAACAAACAAATAATGGAAGTTTCAAACTGTTAACTTTTAAATCATCTTTAATGGTGTTAGATTAGGTAAACATAAATCATTTAAAATCTTGCATAATCAAAAAATATCTCAAGGGGTCAGAACAGGCTTCTTTCTCTTATACATGATGGGTACCAGAAAACATATTTGCCATTTAAATAACTTTTTTTAAAAGATTTTATTTATTTGTCAGAGCACAAGCAGGGGGAGGTGCAGGCAGAGGGAGAAGCAGGCTCCCCGCTGAGCAGGGACCCTCCCCCCACAATGTGGGGCTCAATCCCAGGACCCCAGGATCATGACCTGAGGCTTAACCTGCTGAGTCACCCTGGCATCTCATGTTTGCCATTTAAAAGCCTAACATAAAAGCATAGACTTACAAATTACAAAAGAGGTTAATACTCCTGGAGGGCTAAAATATATTATAAAATTTCAGACATGTTTAATAAGAGTACTCTTACTTCTCACCTTAAGCAAACTGGCAGTGTGATAGAGATGTCACAGGACTCCAGACCCCAGGGGCCACCAGCAAGGTACTAGAATCAGGGCAATGAATCAGACATCCCCAAACCAGGGGTCCCTCTATCTTATGAGCCAGTACAGGGCTAGGGACATATGGTTTTCTAAGTAGTTCTTTTTGGAGGCTGAACTGTTTGTGAGAGAGTCAGTGTCTTTACTTGTCCTTCAGAAAACAGCAATACAACACAGTTTTAGAATATAACACCCATGAAAGAGTCAAAACTTAGAAGGAGTGGAGAAGTGGCAATTAAGAGACAGAGATAAAGATTTGTATATTCGGGCCGCCTGGGTGGCTCAGTGGGTTAAAGCCGCTGCCTTTGGCTCGGGTCGTGATCCCAGGGTCGTGGGATCGAGCCCCGCATTGGGCTCTCTGCTCTGCAGACAGCCTGTTTCCTCCTCTCTCTCTCTCTCTCTGCCTACTGCTCTGCCTACTTGTGATCTCTGTCTGTCAAATAAACAAATAAAATCTTAAAAAAAAAAAAAAGATTTGTATATTCAACTGTCAACTAGAGAATTAGCCTGTGACAGAGGTGAAGACTTCTTGACTTGGTCGAGTTATTCCTGGCTTTGTGCCAAGTGAAAACTAAGAAAAGCCTGGAAGATGAACTGGAATTGGTGTGCTCTAGACAATAGCAAAAATAACTAAAAAACAAAAAAAACAAAAACAAGAACAAAACACAAACACACACACAAAAAAACCAAAAAACTTTACTCTTAAGGGAAAACAAAAACAAAAACAAAATAACAACAACAACCAAAAAAACCCAAACTACTTGTTTTGGTTTGAATTAGGCTATTTTAACAAAATTCAAAGGCATTTTTGCTTTGTATAATTGTTAAATTTTATCTGTCAGCTTGGGATGATCAAATAGATGGTAAAACATTATTTCTCTGAGCCTTGAAGGTATTGCTGAAAGAGCTTGGCATTGGAGTTGGTAGACTAAGTAAAGAAGATTGCCCTCGCCAATGCAGACGGTATCAACCAGTCCTTGGAGGGCTTGAAGAGAATGAAAGAGGAGGAAGTTGAATTTGCTTTCTCAATTTGAGCTAGAATACCTTTTAGCTTTGGCTTTGTGTATCAGCACTCCTGGTTCTTGGACCTTTGGGCTCCTCTGTGTCCCTGGCTCACAGGCCTTGGGAATTACTCTAAATCCTAACCCTGGCTTTTCTGGGTCTTCAGTTGGCAGACAGCAGGTCATGGGACTTCTAGGCCCCCAGAGTTGTGTGAGCCAATTCCTAGAACAAATCTTTCCTTATATATCCTATTGGTTCTGTTTCTCAGGAGAACCCTGATCAATACAACTTTTAACTGGGATTTGCTTGAATTTACTTCTGAATTTTAAGAGACATTGGAAATTCTCAGCCTTATTGCAGAGAGGTGTTTATCCTGATTAATGGAAAGAAAGATTGTTTTGTGGTAATGTCCATTTATAAACAGTCCACTGAGAGCCCTAGATGATGGCTTTTCTGTCCATCTTGAGGAAAGACGATGTTTCAGATTACAAATTTAAATGAAGGTCAGTGGGAAGATGCTTACTTCAAGGGCAGTTTCAGGCCAACCTGTCATTGATCTTTCTGCATAGTCTCTGTGGCAGCAACAGACGCTGCTATTGAACAGACACCTTGGTGACAAAGTTCCCTTTGAGATAATTTGCTTTCTGTTGTAAGATCTGAGTTTAATAAACCATGGAACAACCTGTGCGTTTCAGTCTGCGTGAAGAACAGCCAGAAGTTCAGAGCCTACTGCCCTTGCCTCCAGCACTGCTCAAAAGAGAAAATAAACTTGCGTTTGCTTAACCTGATTTTATCCAAGTCTAACTTCCTCTGAACAAGAGTTTTAAAAGCTCTGTAAAAATAACCTGGAAGGGACTATCTTCCCAGGTAGAGATGAGTATTTAGATCTCAGAGTTAATCCTGGAGTTAATTTTAATTACTCTTAGGGACACAGTGCATGGATTGATGTGGGAAATAGTTTTCTTGGGCAGATACAACTTGGAGGTTTTATTTATTGACACTGTAAACAAAAACCACCCAAAACACCTGTTTGGGGAAGAAAGAAATAAAGGACACGTTTTTGTCTAAAATTTGTTTCTTAAATTGTTACCTTTAATTTATGCAGGACCTCTCTGTGTCTCCATTAATACAAGAT